>PNEQ01082305.1:0-22692 GCA_003012365.1 Medauroidea extradentata | reverse complement strand
TGATGAGTTGTGTATGTTTTGCAATGATCTAGTCACCCACAACTAGGGTCTAGCTTTTGCCATTTTTCTCTCTCTTCGGAGTCGAATGAGGCGGCGCAACAGTAACGCATCTAGGGTGGTCCTGGGTTCGATTACCGGCTTTGGCCAGCCTGATTTCGGATTTCTACGGATTACTGAAGTCGCTCCTGGTGAACACTGGGATGATCCTTTAAACAGAGGTCATGGCCGATTCTTCTCTCGGTTCCCGTAATAGCATAGTATTTAGTTTGTGTCGCCGTCGCAAATGACCTCGCTGTCGAGTAGGCGCAAATCTCACATACCTTGCCGCTAATATTCGAACACCAACCATTTGAATATTAGTTTTAGTGTGACATGAACCCGCAAACTTCGACAGCTGAACTGGTTGAATATTCGCACAAGAAATCATAGTAAACGTTTAAAACATGTACTTTGTAAGAAATATGTCTGGAGTTCATATTTTCTGTTTCAATAAATTTCACCATGATTGCATTTACTCGGAAAGCGTTATAAAACTGTTGTTTGTCAGACTTCGTGCTGTTGCAGATTCAACTTTGTTACTTCTGGGTTTTACTGAGCTTTAAGGGGGATTGTTCCCTGTCAGATCGGTTTTACGGTTTTTGTGCGTTCGAGACCTAGAAGAGCGGAAGCGGTAAGGGCGACACATGCACGCGTATCGCGCCTCGCCCTGGCCTCTACGCGCATCACTGAACTGCGGGCAATCTTCTCACCGATAACGCGCGTCAATGAAACATTCAGTGGTGAACCCTCATTTTATGATTATATATTGTAGATACAGTTGTATTGCACACGCCTATACCTTTTAAACGATTCTGTTTCAAGATTTTCATACCTAAAAAGGACCGCATAACATAATTTTCGGCAGCGTGAAAATATGCTTGAATACGCTGTAGTAAACCTGGAACTTGCTATACGCACGTGTAACGAAATTTGAATGGTATTCCTAATCAGATATTACTCATATACGATAAGCATTTTTCAAGTAATCTTGCAACAGCTGGAGCACTGCACATCGCTCGACACCTGAGCGAACCGGCCACCTTCACATGTTGTCATGCAGAGTGTTTTTAACTCACATTCATGGAAGATTTAATGTTTAAAAAGTATACCTTTATATGAACCTGCTTTTAGTTGTAGGGGAACTAAGTAAATAATCTGTTTCTTTTGAACTGCATTATTAACCGTAGACTTTTGGCGTAGTTTTTAGGTTGATGGCGTATTAAAAAAACAATATTAGTCCAACCTTTTATGTCTGACCGCAGTACTTTAGCGTCATTGGTTTCCTAGCTTGTTCACATATATATGCAGCTTTTTAATGTCTAGCCACAAAATATCTATAAGTACGAATTATTTAGTGTTTTCGAAAGTTGTGGCATTTAGCAATCGTAAACCGTCCGTTTGACTGCTTGCATTTACCACAGTTTAATAACGAAAGCCGATTTGTGTGTGGTTTCATAACCTCGCTTGGGCCAGCTTTCGATACCGTGCTGCCGCATTAAGTGCGTAACTATAAATAGGCGTACTTAACAAGATTGCGGAAACCGAACTTGTATTTTGTGTCAGGTTGTCTGTTAGGCCTCGTTAAAAATTATACGTGTAATTACACCCCACAAGCACGTTAATTGAGTTTGTGCGATTTTAGATAATTTTAATTAAACTTGTAAGGTCACTCCACCGGTATGGAATGTTCGTTGCAACCGTGCCAAGCTCATCGACATATATGAAGAGTTAGCAGACCTGGCGGTACAGATTTTTTTTGTATAACAATTAATAATGTTTCCTGTGCGTTTATCTGTTAAAAGAAGACACACTTCAAACTCTGTCCTAATGGTTCTAAAGACGCCGTCCGCTAGTTAAATAACATGATTTCCGAGCTCTTCAAAAGTTCTAAAAATAACTTTTTCACATTGCTGTAGCTGAGAAAATATCAACTGTAATCGTAAAATATAATCATATAAACTTGCATTAGACTTTACCACATACTTTCCACACATAAATAACACGGTCAGCGCTTGAAGGAAGTCCCATTGAAAAACACATTCTACGAAAATACTGCGCGTAGTTTAGTACTCCGCGTCTAGAGGCGATGAGGTGTTTGACGGACATGTTGTCTTCCTAATTCTTATGGATGCTTTAGTGCTGAGGATACCAGTGTTGACATGTTGAAGCTAAGTCCCCACCTATCATACACAAATAGAAATGTATGTAATTAACGCATACGCAATGTATGCCAGTCACTATCCTTCAGCTTGTAAAGCTGAATAAATGTTGAGAAACTGCTGAAAAATGTGCGTTTTTTTTCAAACACAAGCTATAATTCCATCAACTGTAAGTTCGCAAAACTATCACAGTTGGCCGTTGACTTATTTGACAACACCTCGAAGTCGATGAGCCAATAATAGCAATGTCACTGTGTCGGCGAGCAGCTAATGTAGTCGCAGTAACCCTATTCTGATTGGCTGAGTAAAATGAGAGACGTATTTTCTCAAAGCCTCTCTGCCAACAACAATGAAGCAGAGTTGCGGATTTGTACGCGAGGCACTGAGACAAGGTCGTGCAAAAATCTTTTCGCGAAAATCAGATGTCCCTAACCATTGGTCCTCAACCGCATCTCGTACGCCTAATGTACTGTGAAAATTTCGTCTACTTGCTAACATTCAGCCAATAGTGTGCTGAAATGACCACATGCCAATCAGGGAGCTAGTTATTAGTAACATAATTTTGAACCTTTAATTTTTTTTTTGTTTGCAATATACACGTTTTTATAATGTGGTTTAGGGTCCTGGGAAGATTCTATTAAACACTAGTGAGACAGTGAAATTACATTTTTTGCATGTTTCACTTTAGGGACGGTGGAATTGTCACTGAAGTGTCACCCCACATGCACCCGGTTATAGTCTATAAAGGGTTAATAGTGATCCAGTTTGATGACTGGGAACTTAATAGAGCTGCTCGAAATGTGTGTGTTGTCGGCAAGTTGTTACACGGGATTGGTTGGTCCCCGGATCTGAGCGGTGGCCGTAATCGAACAGAAACTGTAATCAACGACTCAGCGCCATGTCGCCGTAACCATCCAATCAGCGGCGAGGAGAGATTGCAGCTGGGCACCGCCGGCGTAACGCGGTATCCATGGAAATGGGTTATTGTCGCTGATTGGCTCGCAACGAATGCTCGGACACGCCAGACCACTTTGAGTGAACGTCAGTCCTGTTACGACGAATACCCTGTGTACAGTCAGCACCAGGCATTAGTTTTCAGGGCTACAAACCATTTCTTTTAAACTCGAAACAGTGTGGACAGCTCAGCATTGAAATTACCGCATGAAATAAAAACTTAGTTATTATAGCATATTGCCAGTATAGTCGGTTCGGGATTAAGTGAGCACGCAAGAAAGCCTTGCCAAATTTTAAAATTCGGCAATTTTATATCTTTCCGCGTGTAACGGCTAACGACAGGAAACGCCTTATCTCTCTGGACACGTCACTTAATTCTTGCGCGTACAAGACACACTGTGCAGTCGGCAAGACCCTATATGGTTTGCTAAAAAAATGTTAATTAAGCATATAAAATACGAGTATGTCGATTTAAGTTCATTTTATTGTAGTACTACTGTATTAAAATGGGAAAATACATGGAACTATATTCAGTAATTCGCTGCCAACCACACAAGAGTAAAGAAACTATTGTTAATGTTGAATTCAATGCAGTAATGGCTAGTGGTATTTTTCAAAGGTTAAAATTTTAGTGCCCACTTTATTCTGAACCACCTAAATAATCAATGTTAACATCAGTATTCAGTACAGATGTGCACAATTCGCGTTAATATTTGGTGACACACTCGATTTCACAGCCAAGTACATACCAGAACATAGTCTGTGATTATATTGGTCACAGGACACTGTGTGATGTCTGTAGGCGTGTGACCAGTTACAGGAGCTTGGTCACTCAAACCGCTGAACTTTTAACTATTGGTCACAAGTGTTCTCTACGACAGGTCGCGTCATTGTTGGTCAACGGGAGACCTTTAACGACCAAACAGCAGTTTGTGGTTTAGTCTATCATCAGAAAATAACACAAATATTACATGTCCATATTAATCAATATCACTTTGCTAGAACACACAAGATTTTGTATAAAACTGTAATTTTACGTTGATTATGTTGTAAATGACACCTAATAATAATAATAATAATAATAATAATAATAATAATAATAATAATAATAATAATAATACAATATGGCACCCGAGGGCAGTGTATCCTACCTGGAGAGCGACTTCTGATTGGGCGCCCGTACGCGCCCGCCGATCTGAAGGTTGTCATGAATTGAAGCTCTACGATTTCGAAACGAAGGAATGCAAAGGAGGAGGAAAATTGGAGTATCTGGACGCAACTAACTAGCCCTCGGTAATGTCCACAACGTTTCGCACATGCAAAAAAATTGGGGTTTCGATCTCTCCGGGAATTGAACACAAAAAGTTGCATTACTGGTTCTTACATCAAGCCGGAGTGTAGTAGTTAATGAATTTTATTGGTTTAAAGGTGATTTATGATCAGTGGTCCTTTATTTAAGAGATCTCGGCACTATCTGCCAATTATTCTGTAAACCCGTCTTATGGGACGACTTTTCTGAGAAAACTTTTCACTTTTTAAAATCCATTTATCTGATTCGCAGTGCAGGGAAACAGGTACTGTCGACGGGAAGATTTAGCTCAGTGGAATGCAGACGTGGATCCGGCTATGAGTTTTAGTGCAGGTGAATTACTATAAATAAAGGCCGACACTTCTTTGGCAAAATAGTCTACCGCTCTCTTCCACAGGCAAAATGACTAATGAATTTTCGCCTGTAGAGTTGTTGCGGCAGAAATGTTTGAATTTAAAAAATTGTTCATGATTTAACGGAAAAAAGAATTTAGTGTCTGGCAACTAAGGTGTCCGAACGAATGTGTAAGAGTTCAAAGAAGTAAACATTAAGTTGCCGGGTAGATTTTGTTCAATTGACTTGAATTTAATTTTTTTACATCAGGGAAACCTATTTATACGTGTTTTGTGTGTGCAATTTTATTCAGTCAGCATACAATTCTTTGTATTAAATACATAATACGTCTCACCACTTAAAAGCGTCCTCTCAGATGCGTGCGAGATTTGTAATACAATTAGACAATAGCCCAGAACAATATAAGTGTTTTATGTTGCAATAACCTAAATTTCAGTTGTGCCGCAGTAATTAAATAAGTTTCAAATTATGTTCGGTTTGGCACCTATAGGAAATAACGTTGCCCGTCAGCAATTACAATCACTGACGTCGCTTTAATTTTGCTGCCTATTTAATCTTTTTTTGTTAATTTCACACGTTAGTGATAGTTAATTGATGCCAATATTAGCTATAGTATGAAGAGATCAGTCATCTGGTGAGCTTTACTATCTCAATGATTCAATCTTCCCAGTCTCCTAGTTCAAGGCCTCTATATTTAAAGGCCCTCCTACCAAGCTGTAGAACTGTTACAGTGTGTTTAATTACACGTTAAATTGCACAACTATTATAGGCCTACATGTTGACAGTGTACGTAGTTTTATCAATGATAGAAGACCACATTTCAGGGAAGGATTATCAAGTACTTTTAAAACATCACGCGCGTTGAAAATAATTCTTCCGGAGCCGTCCAACATGGCTTTTTAAAAATCTGTACTCAAATTAACACGAAACTAGTCGAGGGTTTTACAATACGCTTTGGTGCAGACTTTCCTACAGTAAAATAATACCACTAATTTATAGTGCTTGCCGTATGACGGACGGAATCACTGCGCCAGAAGTTTAGAGCCTTGGTTGCAAGAACGACGGGGTCTTAGGTACGCGCAGCAGTGTATTCCTTATTGCTTATTCGTTTCTCCTCTTTCAACGCACATAACCACTTAATGTCGGCGGCAAGCACATTGCAACCGAGCGCCTGTGCGGATTGTGGAAGCAACCCGCTGAACGAGTTTGCTCTACGGGTTGACAGCTGGAGTGCCCCTTTAAACTTTAAATTGAGGTGGTATATAGGCAATGCTCCCATGTTTTTTATTGTTTTCGCGATGATTATATTTTTAAGTTTAAACGAGAGCAGATATCAAAACTCTGTTTGGAAATTTTCTTATAAATAGTTTTCACTATGTCAACTTTTTTTTCTTTTAAAATAGTAAATGCTATCGTTTTAGTTAGTTGTTTGACTTATTAATGAAACTAGTATAATATCTTGTCTTTATAAAATTATTAATCACGGAAAAACCATTTTAAACCAAACTGCCAAACGGGTTTGTGATATCTGCTCTTGTTTAAACTTTAACAGAAAAACATGCATTAAGGGGAATGGAAAATGTAATAGAGGACAAAATCTGGACTGTTCATCATAAATTTTTATGACTTTTTTTGCCGAGTAGGTATATTAGTGGACGTATGTTTATGCAAAATTATTCAGTATTATGTTTTGTTTTCGAGTAAAAAATTAAAACCCTTTTTTAGTAATACAAGGGCTTCAAGTCACAAAATTAATACAACATTGAAATTTTTATTATAACATCAGTACAATGACATCTAGAGATTCATAACAATGAAATTAAAAAAAAAAAAACAAGGAATCTTAATTTGGAAATAATTTTACTATTTGAAATCCCTTCTGCAGAGGTTTACGGATGTTGAAATTGTATTCAAATCAAGATGCGAGTGTGTTTGGAGTTAGATTATTTGGAAACTCTGGATATTATTACATTGATTACTATAGTTTAATATATTTTGTGATATCTGGTGCTTATTTTTGTAAAAAGCTTTCTTGATTTTATTTACTCGAAAACAAAGCACAGCAGTGACTAGTGCTGTATACGTTGCCGTCCAAAAATATAATATCTACTTGGTAAAAATTTTGGTTGAATTATGATGAGTAGTCAATATTTTATTGTTGATAGAGTATTCCTGTTATTCGCTTGACATCTTACTTTTTGCATTCCCCTTAAGGACACCACAACGTCTCCCTTGGAAAACGGCAATATGCTCGACGTAAAGAAATTTAGATCTCGGGTCCCTATTTATGATATTTTAGTAATTTTTTGTAATCCTGAAAGGGAGCAGATATCGCAAAACCGTTACGTATGAATGTTGGGTATTGTTTGTACTATGAAGCCTATTAAAAAAAAACATAAGTTTTTATAATTTAGGCTAGTTATTGATTTAAGGTAATTTAATTTAATCGATTGCTAGCCAAAGTTATAGAAACTTTTGTTTTGAAAAATAAGGCTACATTGTACAGTGTCCAACATTTCTACGCAACGGTTTTGCAATATCTGGTCCCTTCAGTATTGAAAAAAATTAAACTCGCAAAAACAGCGACAGGGCGACAGATGTTAGCCGACAGGAGTAAGCCTACTCTGGCCAGAGATAGATCACGCTTCCTACAATGGCAGGGGACCGAGCTAACGTGAAGTTAGGACCGTTTAACTACGGACGTCGCAGTCATACGGGTCATTATATCTTTGTACACTTCACTCAGAACCGTTGATCAGTTTTGCAGAAAGCGCTATCTACTATAGATTTGCACGTCATCTGGCGGCTTGTAAAATACAAATGTGTAAGATTAAGTTGAATCTTGATCTCTTGGCGGCTCAAATACAGCGTCATCCGAGGACTCATCTTGCTTACCCCGGGACAGCGCCCAATGGTTACATCTCGTCGTCGCCGGCCGACAGTGACTAGAGGGAAGGGGCGTCGCGACTTCTCGCGATGTCGGAGAAAATTAGCCAAATTTACCCAACTTTTGAAGGATGCCTCCCTTGCGAGAAAAGAACTCGTTTGAATTTCAAATGGCGCGTGGGGGGACGTGAAGTGGGTGTTCGCGGGGGGAAAGAGTTGAAAGTCGCGGGGTTTTCAGTCGCGTAGTAGGGTGAGGGGAGAGGGTCTGGTGGTGTTCGCGGGAGATACCGCGTCGTGAGTGCGGCGAGAGGAGTAACTGGAGGGGGAGGTTCACGATGATGCTAATAAAGAATCTTGAACCTCAGCGGAACTGCCGGCAACCAGAGATCTACTACCACCATCCTCCTACCCCTCCCCCTTGCCTAAAACCTCTCCGGCCGGCACCTAGGGCTCTAGCATGCCTCTTGGCCACCCCTCATGCATATTCCGCGGGGTGAGATGCCGGGTCACGACTGGCGGAATTGAATTGTCATCTCTCGTGCGAGGGGGTGAGTTTGTCTGCCCGAAAGTTATCTTTGGCGTCGCTCTTCCTCTGATGTCCTCCCAGAAGTTGTCTCGCCACACGTTTCCATATGCGACTCCCTCCCCTCCCCACCCGTCCTCCACATTTTTACAGTAAATGCAAATCACGTGCGGTGGAGAGGACCCGCGAGTGGGATGATTCATAGGAAAATAAAGAATTATTTTTCTTGTTCCAAACTCCTCTGGACCTAGGCCGAAGACGTCTGAAGTTGGGAAGTGGTATGGGCCAGACGTCCACGCTCTATGAGAACCGCATCGTCTCTGTACGCGATGCGCTAACCTGGTGTGCAGGGTTTTCGTGTATTTATTTATTCGATGATACTTTATGTGGTGACTCTACAATTTTACTTGTAAATAGCGTGTAGTAAAGGCCAACTCAGGTTTGTAGTTCATTGTGTTTTACAAATCGAACGGCATTTTCGGATTTATAACCTAGTCGTTTTTAGCAATTTTCAGATGTCCTAAAATCAATGCTTTTAATAAGCATACTGCATATTGTAAATAATTGAAGTTTTGTTTGATGGGTAGATATTAAATACTTTTTTTTTTAGAGATTGTTTATGTTTCTTTATTTATATTTCCTCCATTAAAAACAATTAATAATCTGTAACAGTTAACTCCTAACATTATTTTGTTCTAGCAAATGAATATTTCCGCCGCTTATTCATGCAAACATATCAGTGTAAGTTATAACCGTAGTATTTTGTTATTATCCTTGACGAGACATTTCTAAAGTGGTCACTTTACCGGGAATAGCTTTGTAAAATGTGTTTGACCGCACAGGAATGCTTGATTTAGTGCAGCAATGGTTAGATGTATGTTCACTCGTTGCCCACACGCGTATACAAATATCCATGGAATGTGGACATAATACATGTCGCGTTGCAAAGGTCGGCGTGCCAACCAACAAGCGTGAAAATGTTTCTCGGTAACTACAAAATTCCTATTTGTGTGCAGCCAAACCAGCGTATGGATACTTTTATAATATATATTTCAAACTACAAATTTGAATCGTAGCTCATAAAATTAATCTGCAGCGTTTCTTGTTCCTAGTATTAGTAGTATTATTATCAGAGCGACAATCTTCGCCAACTTTAAATATGGAGTGTTGTTTGTCATAATAGCGTTACCTTGTCAACTTACACATTAATTTTTCTGCAAGTTTGCCGTGAAAGAACATATTTTTGGCCTGGTCTATACTTGTATACATCTAGACAAGCTGACGATTAGCTCAACGTTCACACCACAGTTAATAGAATAATGCCGGTATATCTGCATCAACCAATAACGTTTCTTACAGGAAAGCGTATGCTAAATTGGTGCTAATATATCAGCACGGAATAAGCGCTGATAATAATGATGTATATGTAATTGCAATTTGAAGTCCGCTACAGAGAAATTTTGTGTTTACCACAAAATAATTTAGCGGAGATTATTTGCTAATGTATATACGTATTTTTAAAACATAAGCCACTTAACAATTTGCTGTAATAATATACCTAACAGCCTAGCTGTTTTGAATTTTGTGTGTTAGGAACAAAACGAGCGCGTTCGAAGTGGCAGAACTGGATTAATTTGCCGTCGATAATTATTTCTCTTATCATCATGCTAGTTATTTATTAAATAACCCTATTGTCTGGTTCTGTCGGAATTCCTTTGCTATTGTAGTTAACGTATGTTAATGTCATGCATCCCTTTGGATTCATTGTTCTGTGTGGAAGATTGTGACGTGAATGTGCTCTGGCTTTTCCAATCGGCACACTCGCAAATAGCAGATGTCTTTCCCCCCCCCCCCCTCCGTGCGGAATGTGTCTGCTGCGCAGGAACTTTTTTCCTTCTCCAACGCTTGTTAGTATGGTCTGGAAACATTCCTCGGCTCTCTCGGGAATCCAGTCTTCCGTGTCTTTGACTAACTTCTTTCCCGCGTCTCCCTCCTGTTTATCATATTCTTGCCGTGACAACTTCGCGTCTCCTCCCCCCCTCCTACACCAAACCCGCGGACGTCAACCCCCGCGCTCGGGCGCTTACGTAAATGATACGGATAGCTGTCGTCCCGTCATTTGCTCCTTCCACGGGCCGCGGTAGTAAAAAGAATTCGTCGCCTCGTCTTGGGGCGGCCTCCCTCCGACATTAATGTGGCTGATGAAATTCTCTGCTTTTCACTCCTCTCGCCTTTCGCCGTCCGCCACTACTCCGGCGCGCGGAACTTAATGATGTCCTTGGTTCCTTTCCTCTTCCAGCATCCCCTCTTTTTTCTCCCCCCCCCAACCCCTCTCTCTTTCTCGCAATTTTGTCTTGCCACCCCAATTTCTCGTCGCAGGCGCCCCGTCTGAAAAGTATCCTTCGCCTGCGCTGTGCGGGCACTCGCCGCATTCCAGGTGTGTTTCCTCTTGAAAAGAGGAATTATAATTTCGTCCGCCCCGAGTCGCGCCTTCTTCAGCTTCCAGACCCTCTCACGCCCTGGCTCCTGAATTCCGTGAGGAAAAATTATGTATCGCTGCATGCAAATTTTTTGTTAACTGTACATGAAATATACTGATGGTTGTAACTTACAGCTCATGAACGGAAATTTTTTGTACTCTGTGGGTGTTGAGCTGAATATTTTGGAATTAGGTATTTCCCGTGATCTTTGAATGCTTTTTGCAACGGGACTTGATAGTAATAATGTGTGGGTTTACGAACATGCACATTAATTGTTTATGATTTGTTGATAAATCCTATAAAACATTGAACGTGCAACCCACGATGACAAAATAAGAACAATTGATCGTAAAGACTTGAACTTATGTAATTGATGCAATGATGTATGTGCATAGCACGTTGTTGCAAGAGGCTTCCAAACAATATTCATTGCGTAGTGCTGACCAACATATCTTTGCCAATTTAGTTTATTTAGAAAATATATAGTTGCATTACTGAAACTAATGTAAAAAATGAGCACTTTTAAAATCAGTCTTGTTTCGCAGTATTAGTTCATTTAACTATGATGTTTTACTTTGTTTCGCATAACTTGAGTAAAATTTCGCTGCTACTTATGAGCAGTAACCGTCAATATTGTGTAACATATGTCACAATTCAAGACAAAATGTACAGTTTATGTGGTGGAATGGAGATTTCAGGTTCATTTTCGAACTAAAAATGTCGGCTCACATAGAGTCAACATCTACAGTACTTAAAAACTAGCGCCTCCAGGACTGTCACATCTTACTGAAGTTAGGTGAAACAGAGTATAGGAAATATGGTACTACTCTTTGTAAACAGGTTACTGTTTCTAAAAAAAAAAAAATAGTTTTGGCGTTATTTTGTTTTATTGATGCCGATTTTCGGCACTCAATTGTTTTACAAAAAAAAAAGCCCGAAAATTAAATCAATTGAAGAGAACGTTTCGTAGTTTAGAGTCGAGGTGCCTGTCGTGAGTCCACAAACATTCGCTAGACCGTAGAGACATATTACACTTGGTCACGCGAGAAATATACCAAGTAAACGTTTTCATATATTTTCCGTAAACTCCCTGTCACGAAATAAACGTTGTAATACGCACATCGCGTAAAACTCACACCTATAATTTTTGTATACTATAACTCTTAGGATATATCTAAGGACTGGTATTTCTACGCCTATGTATCTTTTACATTTCCTGGCCTGACACGGTCCAACGAATTTGCAAGTTAAATAATCACACATAGCCTAATCTACGTAATCATTTCGATTATATGCTTTAACTAGTTAACTTGGCTTTGGACAATTTTATGTAGTGTGCGGTTTGTTTGTTTATTTATTGTATGGTATTATATTCTACTGGTTTGTATCTTTTGGAATTTAGAAATTATTCTAGCTCGCGTAAAAAAAAGTTTTTTTTCCCCTCCGTGAAATAGAAGAACATGTTAGAATGGCTGTGGTAAATTATTTATAACATCCTTCATTGTTTTAATGGAAGTTTTGAATTCATGTGAGCTTTATGTAAAGTCAGAGTATCTTAAATATATTTAACTACATTAAGTACCCAGGAAGTAAACTGCCAGTAATGTCGTGCAGTTACGTGTTCCAGTCAAGGCTCTGTGGATATTTTATTTGCATTCTAAATCAGTTCTTTTATTTATGGGATTGCCGCTGGGTGTGTTTCTTGTGTCCAATTCGGCATGCAGCCCTACTCCAACCTCCACTCTTTTTTTGTCTACCGAATTCGAAAAAAAAAAAAAAAAAAAACATTCCCCACTTCGCGATTCTGGCACGGACGCGGGCCGTATCAGCTGGGAATCCCCCGCGCAACACCTCCGAGCCTCTCCTAAGGAGCGTATCGCACCCAGACATGTGTGCCAACATGAACTGCTGCACGAAACAAATTTCCCAAGTGGCATCAGGCTACAAGCCACTCGGCCCTATTTTCCCCGTCGCTCCTCGTCCGTCCTTTTCCCCCGTCCCACGTCGTCTATCTCTTGGCCGTCAAGGGCCCCGGACTTGAGGATCCGTTCCACGTTTTTCACGGTAACGCCTACTTTCCCCTTTCCCCCTCCTGGTTCCTTAATTATGACAACTGTCCTATCTTACTCGATTGTGCGAACACCCCTTTTGATAGTTGAAACTCTGTTGATTTCGCTGGATATTATAAATAGTAATCAGAAACACTGGAAAATCACGAAAATGCTCACCGTCCGTATAGTCTTCAATAAACTGTATTACTACTATTGGAGATACAATTTGTGACACGTGTGAAAAGTTTTGGGAAAAATCAAACATGGTCTGTGTTAAAACTGTACAGTATGGGTAAAGCCAGTAATATTTGATGAAAAGAATTTTGCAACAATTGTTTCAGTGCCTTACGTGCACACTTGCAGTTCTGCTTCATGGTTATTGGGAGACTATATCAGTGCAGAAGCATCGTTAATTTGACTGAGCCAATCAGGACAAGGTTACTGCGACACCACACGTCTGTGATTCGCTGGTAGAACCTCGAGACGCTGACAGTTAAACACGTCCAATTACTGACCGCGAAGCAGATCTGCAGGTGTGCGTATGAGGCACTGAAACAAAGAGCACTCCTAACTTTTTTTTTATAAAATAATCGAATGTGTACTGAAGTTACCAGACTTGTATTGTAACAAGTGTAAAAGTTTGCATATTTACAAGGTGGAAGTATGGTAAATGTACCATACTGAGCTTAGGTTAATTACTTCCTAAACATTTTAGGATGTTTTATTACAGTGTAGTTATGGGCCTGTAGAAGATAAGTGTTTCAAATAAATGACAGCCGGTATCGATACAAAACCATCAGTGTTATACACTGCGTGTTGGAGCCTACACAATACTGTAGTCTACTTTTTCCCTCGATTTTCCAGTGACTAATAATAATAATAATAATAATAATAATAACGTACAAATATCAACAATATTTTAACGCTGTAATACTGACGTCATCAGTTCCTCTGCGCGTGGATTTCACGTCTGCTAGCCACGTAGGCCAACGCATTTGCAGGGTCGCTACAGTCTGGAAAACGGGGAAAATCTGAGGAAGGCCCGGGAAATTGCTTTTGGTGCCTGGAAGTTTGTGTGTAATACAAACTTTAGCTCTATCGATTTGACTTTTTTGTAGTCTTGTATTTGCTGTAATTTTTTTTTAATATAGATAATGTAAACCCTTCGAATATTTCCAATAGGTAATATAAACGTGTAAGTATTTATGGTAACCTTAAAAATTTTGAACATATGACACAGTTGTCTTGGTTTCAGATAGATTTCTCTTGAGGTTAAAATACATATGTTAATGTATCAATAGTACGAAAACTGTTATCGAAAACGAATTGTGGTAATCGGTTTTAACTGTATACCACTCTGTTTTGACTGCATATAAGCATATTTTAACGTATGAAATAAATGGTATTTAAGTACGGTGATACTGTTGTAAAACTATTCACTGAATGAAAATAAATGTATTTTGGCAGTTCATGTTGAAAATTATTTCTGTTAACTAAAACTGACAGTTATTCACTGGCTTATTGTTGCTAAATTTGGGAAACAGGATCAAAGAGTCGCATTTGCAAACCGCAGGGTAATCACAAAGATTCTTGAATTAGTTTTAAAAAATTCTGTAAGCATAATTTATTCCGTGTGTTTATCTAATTTTTTTTTGTGAATTTTGGTACATGGGAAATGTTGAAAATTCCTACATTTTGTCTGAAAAAACTTGAAAAAGCCAGGGAAATTTCATTATGATATTCTGTAACAACTATGAGCTTTATACATAAGACTTTTCCCTATTCCGAGTTTCGTAGCTCTAGGGTTTGCAATACACGTTAAATGGAACAACTTTTGCATACAAACACGGGGATCATAAACCGTTAGTTGTGTTGCTAGGGGGCGCGAGAGAAATGTAAGCAACCTGCCGTACACAGCGTGATACGTCCTTTGAAGTGCCTAGTATTCGATAACTCTCGGAAATGGCATAGAGGCGAGTATTTGCATTAATTACCTTACAGCAGTTTACCTAGGACACAGTTGTACCCAGTAGCAACAAAATTATTCGTTTTATACTCTGTTTGTATGAAAAAGTTTCATTTTACGTATTCTACCAACTGCAGAGCGTTGAAACACGAATTTTTAAACATTCTGTTTACTTAAGGTCACTGCTTACTCGAGCGCCCTGGGGAGAGAAAGGATATAGCTTTACATGTTACGTAATATTTTTGTTGACCTCATTCTCCTTCAAGATGTCACTATCGGACAAAAACCATTTTCTGCACTACACGAATAAAGATAGGGAAAAAATAATTGGTAGGTCTTTTGGAATGTTTTTTTTTTTTTTTTTGGACATGAAAGTACTTATTTGTATACGATTTTCAGGGTTTAAAAACCAACCTCGAATATCCTACAGCAATATGGGCCGTACAGAGATGAACCAAAAAACTCAGTGGTAGCAGATATCGTCGGCTTATTTATAAAACCTCGTAAGTCCATTTCTTAGATGAGAGCAAAAAGCAGCTTGTGTACTCATACTACACCATAGATACAAGTTTTTTTTTTTTTTTTAGCATAGAATAAAGCTAACGCACAGTGGACGTACAAGGGGTTTTAACACTAGAAGCTCAATGAAAATTAGCACCAAATTCACCTGGAATGTAAACTTGGAAAATCTTGTCTTACGAGGTTTTAGAAGTAAGCCGATGATGTGTAGCTTCAAATGATGGCTGAGCGAACAGGTAAAAAAAAATTAACTTGCAAATCGCCTATCGTTTATCTCAAAAGAAAGCCTTGTGAAAATAATTTTGCACCAGTCTGTTTTAATGACTTGCGTGCACAAAAGAAGTTCTACTTCAGTGTTATCGACAGCTTGTTTTTTTTTTTTTTTTTTTTTTTGTAGATTCTTCGCTCATTTGAGTTTACTGCGAGACCACACGTCTGGTCTGTGGTTTTGTTTGTAGAATCCCAAGATGCTGAAAGTTAAAACCACCAAATCACTGACCACAAAATATCGCTGCAGATGTGCACGTATGGCATTGAAATAGGTAAATGCTAAATCATTTTCACCAAAAAATCAGTAGCTTGAACTGTGAGGCAGGCAGCGTTCTATGTAGTCGATCGGATGGTTGAATACATTTATTTTCTTACAGTGTAACTGATTAGTAGGGGCCGGAAAATTTCGCGAATTCTATGACCTGCAGGCTAGAATCCATTGTACTATGCATATTCTATTCGTTCATTGTCTGATGTTCCACAGAGGAGCAGCTAGTGGACAAATAGTCGGGGCTGGAGTAGGCATAGAATAGTTGATTCTAACACGCAAGTCATTCAACCAGTGAAATTTTCCGGCCCCTACTTATTATTATGCATATTCACAGAACAAATAAGTGCAATTTTTATGGTACTCGTTTTCTCTTTGTGAGGTCTTGGTGTCCGAGTTCGTAGATATTGGGTTACACTGTACTTTAATAGTTCCTATTTTATAATATATGAGGAAAGTAACACGTACGTAACTTTACATTTAACTTTTTAAAATATTTAATTGAGATACAAACATATTGCAGCACTACTTGAAATACAAGCGGTTGTTTAAACCAGTGTCTCGATTTCCACGTGGCTTTGTTTACATGCCTGTACTCCCCGATAGCTGATACAGTAACGATTAAAACATCTCCGTTATGTTTCTTCAAAACAATTAATTGTTATCTGATGTTGGACTTAGAATCGTCGTATTTTCCATTTATAAATATATATACAATGTCGCAAGCAACACAAGCGGTTATTCAAACCAATGATTAGAATCTACGCGGTATTGTTTATATTCATGTACGCCTCGAGAGCTGGTACGATAACAACAGTGAAAAAGCCTAGCTTGTCGCTTCTGTATGCTACATATTCTGTGGCATTGTGCTATGTTTACTGCCTTGTTGGATACTCTCAGTAATGTTGTGTGTGTATTTGGTATGTTTCAGGTGAGTATCCAGTGTGGATGGTACGTTAGCGAAGCTAACGTCTAGCAAGCTATATGAGTTCTTCTCGTCTTGAATTAAGACTTAGTTTCGTGGTTTGTGACCGACACTAGACACGCAGCGAAAGGTAAAAACTACTTCATGTTTAAATCTATTAAATAGTATCTTTACTATGTAAGGATAATACCTATTATGTATAAATTATTTATAATATATGAGAAGTACTGAAGTATCAAAATGTTTGTAGTTTCTGCCATCCCCCCTTCCCACAGGTGTTAGTAAGGGAGTGTTCTGAAAAATTAATGTATTTTTGCTTTATCCACTGGTTGTAGACGCTGTGAAGTTAGGCACGCCAAGTGGAAGGACCTCGAAAAAAACGATGATAAATGCCTGACGCGCAATTTAAGCCCCTCTAAAATCTATAACTCGACTTGGCCTGGTGTTGAACCTGGGTGACAATAGAGAGGTCTAAGTGACCACGTGGTCATAATGCTTCTGTCGGGCGTGTTGCTTACTTCTGTTATTAGCTAATTGTTTTCTGGAAATCAGTGTAATGCCGTTTACCAATACAGAAAATCACGTACTAGTAAAGCATAATTTAAGTTGTTAATTAGTCAATGTAGTTCACAGAACATTTCTCAACTAAAGTGGCGTAATGTAGTGCAATGAAAAAATCATGCTCGCATACTTGGAGGCGACTTTACGCTTCAATGTACGAAAGGTTATTGCAACCGTGAGGGAAATTTGAATCGAATTATGGTATCTGCAATTTACTGTGCAATCAGTTGTTTTTTAGGATGGCGAAATTTGGTAATGTACTGGTCAAGCCTGTGTGTTTCATCGAAAATTACAATGTGTATGTCGAACATTTTTAAGGGTAAGTATAGAATGCGTTTTCGCGTTGTTTGTCTAATAAAATTATCTTAGTGTGTAGTGAGTAATAATTCTCGAACTAATAAAATAGTTGTCGTTAATAATACTTATAGTGCTTGCGTAGTTCTCCTTACCACACAATATTTTAAGTCATTACAAATTCTGCTGGCAGATATACGCTTCATGTTATTTTATGAATATAAAACTGCGAAATTTTGTTCACGCTTTCTCGTTTATGTTTGGTACCAATGTCTCATGTTAACTGCATGATAATTACACGCAGTAGAGGAACATGTTCGTATGTTTTTAGTTGTAGGTGTGAATAGTTAACGGCTACTAATGCATTTACGGATAATAATTTTCGAAAATTGAATACCACGAAGTACCAAAAAATTGTCAAATATCGTTCTTCTGCTGTGTTATGTAATAATATTATGAATAGTTAAAAATAGTAAATAAGATAATGACGAATTACATTTAAATAGCTAACGAAATAATTTATCACTATGTTCAATGTCAAAAATAGTTAAAAAAAAAATTCTCAGCCTATTTTTTTCCAGTTTATAGAACATAACATTATACAAAATGTAAAATAAATAACCGCAATGTTCGGTGGAATTTTAATGGAATTTACGTTAAACCATTAAAATAATATGTTGCAGTATTGCATTGTAACTTTTGAAACGAGTCGTTTAGTTTTATTCTTCTTAAAGTTATTCGAGTATAGCCAATTAGGTAGTCCGCTTATAAGTTTAATGTGAGTTAAAATTGCTAAGAGTTTTCACTTTATGTTAAATTCCAATAGTTTTAACGGAATGCTTCGTACAAATTGGCATACGTAGGCTACTGATTTCTGAAGCTTTATGAATTTTTTTTCCAATGCCACTGATTTTGTAATTAATAATTAATATCCTTCAGGAAGAAGTACATTTAATTCCCTACGGGTAACTACATAAACGACAATAGGAACAGAGGTCAAGCGATGTCAACGAACACATTCTCTTTGCCCTGGTGAGTCCTAAAACTGTAGACTACTGCAGGTTGTTGTAGAGATTCTACTAAAGCAAGATGCTGAATATGATTTGCCTTTACGATGGCCTTCTGCCGAGACCGTCAAGTAGTATGCAGGTTTTCGGCCGATAGAAGTTATTACGATAATTGCTCATCTTAGCTAAGCTTAGGAATATAATTTAAAGAACGGTAGAAGTGTGTGTGTACTTATTTAAGATCGTCCAGTAGTCTTTATAAAATATTATTATCTCGCGTCTGATAATGGCTAAAATCGGTATTCATGCGGTACTTTCAGGTATGAAAATCTTGTTGGAGAAACAAAAAATATATAGGCGTGTGCAGTTCATGTTATGTTTTAATATTACGTCATAAAAGTATAGGGTCATGAGAATAAGATCTCATAGAGATGATCTATCCGCGAGAATATTGCACGTCGGTTCAATGACTTGCGCCTAAAGGCAAGATTTAGATGTAATGTGCGTTCTGTCTTCCGTAGCGCCCACACGTCTAAGTGAAAAGTAAATAAAGTGGCCCTTGTCGTGCAGTGAGATACTATTCCACCATTCGCACGGATTGTTTACGGTGAACAATGTAATGGATGGATCGGGAATCGAATCCGCGCCTTTTCAACGCGAGCGCGGTGTTTCACAACTCCGCCAACTTGCAAGGTAAAACATAGTAACAGGCAGGTGGAATGTTGCAGTGTTTGTGTCATTCGTCACGATAAAGCTACCCAAAACAGTTTTAAAAGTTGCTTCACAAGGATAGGCCTATAAGCCAAGTTCATTATTATTACGCAGATAAAGATATAAGCCAAGTTCATTATTATTACGCAGATAACAAATAAAATAGATATAAACCCTCGAGAAAGCGTTAAATATTAAGACCATGCTCGCTAGTTTATACTTTTTAGCGGTAATAATTTTTTACGCCTAAACGAGAGCAGATATAAAAAAAATCTGTATGGCAGTTTTGTTTAAAATCGTCTTCTCCATGTTGGCTGGTTTGTTTCCGAGGCAGTAAATACTGTAGTTTTAGCTAATTATATAATTAACAAAATTATAGTTGATTGACTTTTTAGTTGAATCGGTATAATTCCTTGCTTTGAAAAAAATTAGTTATCACGGCAAAATCTATTTTAAACAAAACTTCCTTACCGATTTCTAATATTTGCTCTCGTTTAAACTTAAAAAACAACTATCGCAAAATATTAGCAACTAAAGGGCATACATAATCTTAAGGGCGCGGTTCTCCTCAGTTATCAACGTCTTTTTTATTTTCATATTTGTACCAGACATTTTTTTCTTATTTTAGACATAAATCGTGATTAAGGCCGGTATTCCTAAACGTGTGTATAAGGGTTTAGGTGCAGCATATGTCATGCCTAGGCGTTATCGGTATTCCTAAACGTTTGTATTAGGGTTTAGGGTAAGGTCATTGCCTATTCAGGACTGATCTGTGACTTTTCCTTGTCCTAATATAACTACGCATGCGCAGTACGCTTAGTCCTACAGACGGCTACGTACGTTACAACGTATTTTACCGCTTGCTGGACAAATATCGCTTTTAATAATAAAAAGAGAAAACAAAAACATTCTAATAATACAGAAAATGAAACTTTGTGGCAGCAGGAATACTAAATAATAACTTACTAGCATTTTAAAAGCCCAAATAATCCAAAATCATCAAATTTGTAATTTTAAAAGCTTAGCTGTAAATATATATATTATTGAGCTTTCTTAGGAAATTGATTGAGTAGCTCAGGCGCTAACGTGTCGACCCCGTAGTAATTTTATTTGGGTTCGAATCCCGGTCACTCCAAATTTTTTTTTTTACTTTTTTATATATGATGTATCACAATAAGGTAAAAATGAAATTAATGTTTATTTCCATAAATATAGTTTCTAAGCATTAAACTGTCTCAAAAATATAGAAATAAGATAAATGTATAATGAACCATTAATGAATAGAAATTTTTCCTCCTGTGAATTGTAGTCAAAATGTAGGAATACCACGCCTAGTGTACGGAATATAATGACTTGACTTTTTTTGTTCTTTAAATGCTTACAAATAGAATGAATAATGGACGTACGATCAATAGGCACCTTTTGTAAACCGGCCTACTTAGAAAATATGCAATTACAATTGTTACAAACTGTTATATACTGTTGATTAAACACATTTTTGTAAGATACGATACGTTTAACTAACATTCAGAAGTTCTGACTATGTTTTTATTTACAAACATTCCAATAATTGTTAAATTAATTTCCGAAATTAAATTTTTACAAGCAAAATAAAACGAATGTCGTTTATATTTTTTTTTCCTTAAATAACTCGTATTTAATTTTCGTTACGTCATGTTAAATAAACGTTTCAGAAAAAATTAAATGTGTTCACGATATATTCACCTACGAAAAAAAAACAAAAATCTGTAACGGGACGTTTCCAAAACAGCTAGCATGCTATAAATAATTTGTAAAAATATCTCCATTCTCGTGCTATTGTAATCAAAAATTTAGTTAAATATATTAAAAAATTTACAGATTCGTAAAAGTCTAATTAAAAAAATCGTTTGTACGACAGAAAATCTGCTCGCTGGTTCTGTGACTTGTGCATAGAGACGAGAGAACATTTGATAGACGTGCAAATGCTGCTCTTAACTTAATAGTTTTTTTCGGTGTTTTGTAAGGAAAATCTCAAGGTAAGTGATCACATTTAAAAATTACAGTTTTATTTTTAAAGTAAATACACTTGTACACTAATCTGCGAATGGTATGTGCATGTATTGAGAAAGTACAAGCTTAACTAATAAGACTATTTACTTTCCTTAATTGGTGCAAATAAACCAAAAAATTTCACATTGATCATGTAGATGTAAATGTTATAAAATATTTCTTTGTTTCTTCATGTGATTCTATCTTCTAACATATTGAACCTACAACAATTTGAACTAATTAAAACAAAGTTTGAAAAATTAAATTTTTAATTTTACATTTTCTTAGAGTCGGCGCAGATGTTATAGGAGAAAATAAATTAATTCATGACATGAAATCTTGGGAAATTGAGTATGTTTAGTATTATTAACGTTGAAACGCCAAATTACATTTAATATACAATTTCCTTGTAAGTTGTGCGGGATAATTTTTTTTATTTTAATGAGGCTATAGCTTATGAAATACATGACAAAAATAAGTCCTAAAATTTTTCTGCAAAGTGAATTATAGTGGTAGTAATATTAACCAGAAAATAACTACAAAATGTTATTTCTTAAAATGTAAAGCAATATAACAAGCGCTGAAACAATTAAAGACCAAATAGCCTAATTTATCAAAAGAATAAAAATTATTAAGTCAATTTTAAACTATTACCCATTTCACGTAATCATTGAAATTATATTTTCAACTTACCTTATCATCAATTTCTCCACGCGGTACTAATAAAAAATTTTCTGAATCATCCTGTGTTAAAAACCGAAAATTATATATTAAAAATACGTTAATATCAAACATATGTACCGAGTTTGGTGATTTCCAGATGCGTGGTTAGTGTAGATAACACATGTGATCAAGAAAACTTAAGATACTCACATTACCTGCGTTTTGATAGGCTAATGTAAACAATGTCTCTCTTAAAAAAATTAGTTTTGTTTATCTCATGAAGAAAAAACGTTTTAAATGACCGTCATTATGAAAATATGAGCTAAGTACAAACAAGTCTAATCAACTTTGTCTACTGTAATATATTTTTATCAAGTTTGATTACATTAGCTCCGTATGTTCGATTTTTTAATGTAGAGGAGAAATTGAGAAATACACAAACGGACAAAGGAAAGTAGACTTAAAGAAAAAGAAGAAAAGCCTTCGAGGTCCTAACATACTTGTGCACGTCATTGTGGTAGCAGTTTTCCCATGCCTCCGAGAGGTGCGCTAAGATTCGGCCGTTACCAGATTATTCGAAAACTGCTCAACGCACATGAGTGATGTATGCTTAGGAATATTGTTCAAAGATTACTATACGCGTATATACGAATTTCTGGTTCAACAGTAATCATTAAAGCATATTGTAAAGCGGCCAAAATGGCAAACATGGGTGTTTTAGC
>PNEQ01082304.1:0-69681 GCA_003012365.1 Medauroidea extradentata | reverse complement strand
AAACAATTTATCAAAACGTATTTTTTATCAATTTATTAAACACTTTCTTCGCTCACAAATTTAAGAAAAGGTTCCAGCAATCTTTACTTACTTTATAAATTTAACAATGGAAAAAGGTGGGCGGAGTTTGAGTCCGACCGCCCGGAAAACAGCGCCAAAAAGTACGACAATCTCGGTAACATGACGAACTGCAGCCAAACAACAAGGGGGTCAAGCAAAATACATTGTTAGATAGGCGAGTGTCCAGACCTGTTCTTCTACGACCGTGATCTAGGCTATAGATGAATAAAAAACTCAGAAAAAACGCAGCCAGTTGTGAAACAATTCTCCAATTTAGAAAGCATGCAAGTAGCCCCCATCCCCGCCCCTCATTTTTTTTACTAAAAAATTTGGACCTTCTTTAGACATATTAATTCAATTTAACGAAAAAAAAAAATTACGTGACTCATAATAATAGGCAAAAGCCGTAAATAAATATTAATAACCTAACATTCGTTTTAATATAAATAAGCCGGGATTATAACCAAATACCCTATAACCCGGCCCGGGTGTCACCGAATGCGAACACACAGAGAAAGAACGTGGAATTTGAATCATGGTGGTTCCACATCCTCACTCTACTATTCTTCCCGCCCCGCTCCCACACACATTTTTTTCTCCGCCTCATATTTCGAATCGATGCCATGGGTCGGTAGCAGTCGAAGTCGTGTGTAAGTTTTCCGCACTTTCTATCTTATAAATAAGTGTTGTGTAGGACTAGGCCTACATATTTACTTTACTTTTTGTGCGTTGACGAGGAACGAAATACTTCTGCCTCCTCCTAAAGTGCATCATAATTTTTATTTGTAGTAAAAATTGTACTTGATGATACAGATGTGACCACAATTTAAAAGGGCCCATAGGCTATTTATTTTAATGTATGCGTGTTGATATTAATATAATGTTGAGCTCGAATAATTAAGTAGTGATAGTTCATTTGCATCGCGGTTTTGTGGATCTACCTTATTTTATTGGGAACTTACGCCTACTTCTCATGTCTGGTCAAGCGGGATGAATAGGAAAGATGTTGGCAACCCTTGAAAGCGCCGCGGCGCCGCGGCGGTGTTGTCACATGTCTTGTATTGGCCATTGGTCAGACCACTACCACTCAGGCAGGGGTGTTAGACGTACCAGGATCCTGGTACATGTACCAGTTTTCAGGGTGCTGTACCATGTACCAGGATACTTTCGTCCTGGTACGCGAAAGTACCAGGATTTCATAATTTTGCATGCAAATGTAATAAAATGCAATATTAAACCGTATTTTCAGCAGAACCTTTCTACACAAAAAGGTTTTTTTTTTGTACGACACAACTTTTCCTTAATTCTGAGCATGAATCTGCACATATAGTTGCATTATCCAAGCTTTGCCACGGGTTGGGCATTGGTAACACTTACTTGCGTTCTCTTTAGCTAACATCTGTGGTAGACGTGAACCTGTGATTTTTGTTAACTAGAAATATTCTTTGAATATTTTCAATACTTATTTTCTCTTAAAATACTTAAGACATGTTTCAATGCTTCATATTTTTCGTGCCTGTAAGCATTTGCGAATTTTTTTTACCATGTACCAGGTTTTTGTTTGAAGTACCAGCTTTTTTGTGGTGTCAGTACCAGGATTTTGGAGTTACCATCTAACACCCCTGCACTCAGGTGACTTTCTCGGGGTACTCCCGTGTGGCGCATCCTGACATTCCGTCGCTGCCCAATGCTACCTCGTATCTTCATGAGATAGATAGCAATCCCACTGCGAAGATGATAGATGGTTCAGCGTTAATTTTGGTAAAGATGGCATGATATATGTTCTCCTAGGTTACATTATGTGGGTAGGTTTTTTTTGTAAGTTTTTGTTTTCAAGGGATGAAAAATAGTGATACAAATTTGGTAATCATTAATTTCAACTGTAATAACATAGTGGTACAATCATGGAAGCAGTACTAAAGAAATATAGGCAAATATTGTTTTTTTTGTTTTGTTTTTCTTCTTGCATAAATAAACAGTAAAAAATAGATGTAATTTTGGCATTTTCAATGTGCGTAGGTACTCATAATGTCAACAATGCTCCGACACCTAACTAGAACTATTGGGATACAAAATTTTTCTTTGTAATCTTGTCAAAATTCAAAAATTTTTTACTGATGTATTTTATGCTCTATATCTCCACTGCACAAAATTGTAAACTGAATAACTTATATAATTTTATTTTATAATTTTTTGTCATTTTGCAGCTTAAAACTACAGATTCCTGTATTTGTGAGGGAAAAATATTAACCGGTATTATATTTGACATACAGTTGCATAGAAAGTATTGGTCCTTCAATCCAAAAATGTTGAAAGATTACTGATCTAAATTTCTATAAATATTTGAAGGTTAGGGCCATGTGACATGTAGTTTAGATATTTCAGACAGAATGGTATATGAAAGCATATGTCACTGTTCATTGTTTCTTGCCTCTACAGCAGGTCGTCATGAATGATTTTACAAATAATGTAACGTTGTTCATTCTGTACCTTGTCATTGTTCTTGCAATGTGAATGTAGTTTCTCATGCACATGTCCTATAAGTGTAACTGGTGTGACCTTTCTTTCCAGCCTTGGCCAGTCAGTGCAGTGCTCAGGAGCTGGTTCGAGTCCTCAATGACTTGTTTGCACGCTTCGACAAACTGGCAGCGGTAAGCCACCATACAAACACTATGTATCACTTCCTGCT
Organism: Medauroidea extradentata; assembly: GCA_003012365.1. NCBI lineage: Eukaryota > Metazoa > Arthropoda > Insecta > Phasmatodea > Phasmatidae > Medauroidea > Medauroidea extradentata. The sequence continues at coordinate 66,932 of PNEQ01082304.1, read as the reverse complement.
GAGGACAATGCATACATTTGTGATGAGGGGACATCTTGTATTGTCAGCTGAATTAGAAATTTACTTTTAGATTTTTTGATGATGGCAGTAGGCCAGTTTTTACTGTAAATGTTTGCTTGAATTTGACACTTCTCTTCTGAATGCTAGACAGTCCTACTGTGTTGATCGTTAAACCATTCAGACTTCCTGGAAAAGTACGGTGTCAGCATCATCCTGTTCAAGTTAATTCTACTACAGGTTAGAAAATTCAATGTTAAAAGTTTGGCACAGGGAAAATTTCTGCCGCTTGAGTGCTGGTTTCTGTAGGGGGTTTGAGTTGACCAATCACAGAGCTTTCCTGAATTTTAAGTAACACAATGATAATAATTTGAAAGCCAAAATACGTACACTTTAAAATTAAATTAAATGACTTCTGTCATTTCCAAGGGTATTTAAATTTAATTTTACTACGGCTTCCTTTGCGATAACAGCAATAGGAAGAATTTTTTCCTGAGCCAAACTATCCCATTGGAAATAACATGTAGTAGAATTATCTTAAATCTTGTTCATGTACATTATTCTCAGAAGTGAGAGATCAAAGTTAGACAAACTTACCTACATGGTAAAGGCTGTATTTATATTTTGATATGAAAAAATCAATTTTGTGCTTCACAAATTAAGTGAAGTGAGTAATTTTTGATTTTAATGAATGAGCAGAAAAACTTTGATTCAGATGTGTTAATATTTTTAACATGTGTAAAGCTGGATTATTTCTGAAGTTGGCAACTTTCATGTAGAGAAAATATTCACAGCAGTGAACCTATGAACACCGATAGTAATCATGTGTCTCAACTCTTAACATCATATTGTCCCTCTTCTGTAGATCCATGCTTCTATTTGCATCACATTTTATGAACTGAAGAAGAGAAATGTAAAATTCACTGTTATAACAAAAATTATAATTACCTGACACAAACAGTAATTACAGTCATCATGACAGTTAAATTTCTAACTGGGCTGCAATTATCTAGCAAATCATGAATACATAAATAATGTTGTACTGATTGCTGCCAAGTTATACGTTAACAGCTCAGTCGTCATGCTCGTGTTGTAGCACAAGGTGAACAGAATTTCAAAATTGGGGAAAACTCTGGCCATCCACCCTAGGACGTAACTGGCTGAACACAGAGTGACAGATGTGGGACTTGCTATGCTCTGGTGACTGTCTGACAGGAGAACCACTGCCTGCGCATCAAGCTGCTGGGAGACTGCTACTACTGTGTGTCAGGACTGCCCCGTGCCCGCGCCGACCACGCACACTGCTGCGTCGAGATGGGGCTGCACATGATCAAGGCAATACAGTACGTGCGGCACAAGACCCAGGTGTGTGGCGTCACGCTGTAACTGCTGGTGTCTGTGTGTCCCCTGTAGCATTGGAATCAAGGAGAGGGGGTATCAAAGGGGTATATTACCCCTCCTTTTCATGCAAAAAATATGGAGAGGTCATTTTCTTCGCTGACAAGGATAAAATTGTACCTGAGAAATACTATGAGTCAATTGAAATTAAATTGATTATTTTCAGAAACAGTAATTTGGATACTAGTGAAGTTATCAATGAGAGGAAAAATCTCCTTACCCCTCCCACTTTATTCCCCCCCCCCCTCCACACATAATTGAAAATCAATTTTATGTAACTGTATGTCCTGGTTGCATGGTGGCATGATGGCTACACAGTTTTGTGATAAGGAGCATTGCAGTGGGTTAGAAATCCACGTTTTGTGGCAAAACTATTAACTAACTGGGTTCCCAATGTACAAGTCTGTTATACACAAACACATTTGTGGAGCATTGTCTGGAACTTTCAAAACATCACACACACATACAGGGGCATAGCTAGAATTTTTTTGGGGGGGGAGGGGGGGAAGTGACAGAGGGGATAATTTAGTTGCAATGTAGGCCTACATATTTTATTCAGATTCCTACATACATAAACTCTCAGACCCAGAATAATTGTTGGTTTTGTTCACATGGAATTTTTGCATTTATGTTTATTTAATAGGTACTAACAAATAGTTTTGAAATGTTTATTGAAATTTGTGATGGTTCGAGGAAGATATGTAACCAGATACTCCTCCCCTGGCTGTGCTCTGTGTCAATACAGTAGAAACATTTTTTTACGTTGCTAGATAGCTTAAGACTGTCTTTTAACATAGTCTTACCTTAATATCTTAATATATACTACTGGTGCCTATTTAGATAGTAAAGTGCAGCAGATTTCTACCAATAAAATAATAGAGTCACTGCATAAAGTTACTTAACCAGCAGGATAACACAAAACATTGTACGCCAGTTTAGTACCTTGCTTGTAGGTGCAACGTGCACACATTTTTGTCACCCTAATGGCTTCTTTGCTTCTGTACTTCAAATATGCAAAACAGCTCAACTTATACAGCATATTCAAGACGGTGATCTCTAGTGCTTATGAAGATTATAGAGTTGGAAAGTGGAGTAGTGATTGAATGAAGGGGCGGGGAAAACAAGAGTGTTACAATAAAACCCTGCTGCCATTGGTAGTGTCTTATCATATTTCTCACAGGTAATTACTGTATCTGGAGTTACCCTACTGCAAATTAAACCCTAACTGCTACAATGGTATAAATTGAAACTTTAACCATGTTCTCAGCCTTCCTAGAAACAGATTATTGCAGTATATAGGGATATTTAATATGACTAATTGACTTCATCTAGTCTTAACTTATTTTTTCCAGCCATCTCCACTGAATGGTCACAGGAAAATGAAACTTCCTACTCTTTGTTGCTACAGTATTCAACTGTAATTAAACTTGCAAATAACATCTTCAACATGCCAGCCACATAATTAGTTTTGCAACTCACTTATTTGTATTAAAATTTCTGCAGTTTGCACCAGAATATCTGTTGAAAAGACTTCTCTTTTTTAAATATATTAAACAAATAGATATCAGTCTTGTTATTACAAACCCAATTGGCGTAAAAAGTTGCCTCATGTTTTTATGAGCACAATTAACTACATGGTCTAAAGCAATTTTCTATGTCATATTTTTATTTTTCAGTATTTGTATCAAATATATTTTTTTTCTTACTTTATAAATAAATTATGAGTAAATTTTGCTCTTATGAAATTTTTTTACCTCTCATAATTTTTGCGTAGTGACTGGTAATGTCAAAATCCACATTTTAGGGTTTCTATGTACAGTAAGCCACTAAAATCAACTGACAAACCAAACTGAATAAATTAATAGTGAATAAAGATGTTATAGGCTGCAACGTGTCCTACATAAAAACAAAAAATGTAATATTTTTGTATTTAAAAAAATTGCCAAAATGTGAAATAGAAATGTAAAAAATTCCAGAATTATTAAAAAATACAAAAAATTTTTGTTTTTATATAGAACACATTTTAGCCTTCAACATCGTTATTCACTGTAAATTGTTTTCATTTTTGTGTGTCATTTTGTTTTAGTGGCATGCATATTACCGTAAACTGTAAATTTTGACGTGCAAGTCATTACGCAAAAACTGTGAAAGAAAAAAATAAATTCATGAGTAGTTTTGTCAAAATATGCAAGTAAAATATGACAATGAATGTTGTAGACAGTGCCCTTAGTATTCATCAGCTTTACATACCATAAAATGGGGTGTTTAGCAACACTGAGGTGAATATAAACACTCTTTTAAAGCTAAATATTGTGTATTAATTCTTTTTTAAAAATTCGGTTTTTAGGTAGGCAAGTTAAAACAGTTTACAAACAGTAGTTTTTTAGTAATTTCAATTTTTTTAAGCAAAGGTTATCAGATCAGCTAGGAATTTATTTCTAACTTGGTTTATATTCACCCCAGTGTTTATAATCACAGTTTTACGGTATATGCCTAATTTTTTTGTATGAATGAATGCTCACGGTTTTATGAGGACAGTTACCATCAGCAATCAATACAGTTCATTTTATTGAAATATTTTATTAAACTTAAATAACGGTTTTCCAGTGCCATTCAGCTTTTCATACATCGTAAAGTGAGGTTCCTTTGCACCACCAGATTATATAATTCTACTTGAAAATTCCAAGACACCAATCACTTTACTGTAAAGCACTGTTTATCATTAAAAATGTGACTGGTTAAGTCTTGAAATGTATTGAGATTCTTCATACCTTTACATTCAACAAAACTGTGCAGTGTAAAGTAACCCCAAAAATAGGCAAAGTAATCCATCCCACTTTATGTTATTGTTCAAATTTATTTCATTGTAAAGGATATAAAATGTTTTGTGATGTTGGCAGGTTGACTTGAACATGAGGATCGGCATTCACTCTGGGTCTGTGCTGTGCGGAGTGTTGGGACTGAGGAAGTGGCAGTTTGATGTATGGTCGTACGACGTCACGCTAGCAAACCACCTTGAGTCTGGAGGCATACCAGGGTAACTATCACAACTGTGTACTTCCTCGTAAACATTTCAAATGTCCTTGAATTATAGCTTACATATTTACAATTATGTCTTCAGGTAGAGATTACATTTGTGATACTGTTATCTTCTGTATTCATATTTAATGACTGTAAATTAAAGAACTCAGGGCAATAATGAAACATTTATCATAAGACTGTATCACAATGCTCGACTTTTGTGCCAAATTCATACAAGAATTGTCAGAGTTTAACATGTCTTTTATCATTGGATGTGCAAGCTGAGTTTAGCTTTGAAAATCACATTTTAAAATCAATTTTTGTGGATTAAAAACATTTTAACTACAAAAGCTACGTACTAATCCACATATTTTAGTTTTCAGGATTTCATAATGTGAATTTATCTGTTTTTTGGTGTTCTTCAAATTCCTTTGTCTTGCATGAATTTTACTTCTGACCTTTGGCAAATTTAAGGCCTAGAATTGTTCCACTTATATAGTTAACATCTTCGTGCAGAAGTAAACACATTCGAAATGTCAAAGTGGTACATGTGTACAGAAGAGGGCAGTTAATCTTTGGGAAGGGGACAAGTATGTCCTGTGGCTAATATGTTGGTCACATTATATCGGGGAGGGCAGATGGTCCTGGGGTCCTCCCTGGGAAAAATTTTAATTTCAGGGTGCAAAATGGGGACTATTTAAGGGGAAGTGTTAGACAATATTATTGTATTTACAGTTTTAGAGCCATATGATTTATTTAAGGTGTATTAAAAATGTTCTCTTCGACAAAGCATAGGCTATATTTTTGGTAAACTGCTTGACATAAATTAAAATGGAATCTTTCTTTAATTTGTCACGCAGAGGCATTGCAATAGAATTCTTGAAAGTTATTGCATAATTCTCTTGCAATGATTCTGCATGACAAATTAATTAAATATTCCATTATTGTTTATGTCAAGCAGTTTACCTACAATATATCCTGTGCTTTGTCGAAGAGAAAATTTTGATAATACAATTTGAATAAGTGCTATGGCTCAAAATCTGAAAATACAATAAAATTGTCTAACACTCCCCCTTAAGCAGTCTTAATATATATAATTACCGGTATTGAATAAACTGTATTGCTGGTAGGAATATTATATTTTTATTACGTAATTTTATTAGAAGCCCATGTTATATATTATATTGGTGAGTGTGTAGTACCGTTGTCTGTGCAGACGAGTGCACATCTCCAAAGCAACACTGGACTGCCTCAACGACGTGTACGAGGTAGAGCCGGGGCACGGCGACACACGGGATAGCTACCTCAAGGTAAATATGTGCAACTTCCTCCACAGTTTTACAAAGGCATCGTTTTTAATTTAACCTCTGCTACAATAACATTACTAATGTCATGGTTACATTCTTAGAACAACTGCGTTAACCGGAAATTACACTAAACGAGGCATTTTTACCTATGTGCATGAATCAGTAGGGTCCAAACTCACCTAATAATTTGATTTTTCTTTATAAACGTGTGATATTGTTTCTATTTCAGAGTGTTTGTAGTCTATCAGAACCCATTTTTTTTTAAGAGTATTTTAATTGAAGTATTACTTCAAAAATAAGACACCCTGCAAAAATCTTACCATTAAAATTTACAGGAATTTTTAAATTATATAAACTTGGATCAGCCTCATGAAATATACAGGATTACAGTATTTTAATTTTAAAACTAATTTCTTTCAACTAATTAAAGTTTTAAAATGTTTTAAATTCATTGAAATTTAAATTTGTGGTGACTCAACATTAGTGCATTTTCTTATTTGCCATCTGCAAAATTGATATTATTTTCAGTTTCTTTGTTTATAATGAAATACACAGATCGTTTGATGACGTCATGGAAATATTCTTTCTTTTGTGGCGGGAGGTTTGAATGCATGGCCAAGCAGTTTCATCTTATGTTGAGGCCTGGTGATTGTTGGAATTTGGTGATGTGTTGATGTGCCTGTTCCTGTCACTTCACTTCTGCACTATTGTCTGAGGGTGGCAAAAATCTTCAGTACTTTATGGTAAAGTCAAACAATAGTGCATGAAACTTCCTGTCACCTTCTAGTTTGCCCCTCGACCACTAGCAGTACTAGTCACATACCATAGATTTACTGTCAACTGCAGTGTACCACCATTTTCTGCTCGAAGAAGCTGGCTTGGCCAACGTCACGACAGCACAAACGCATGATAAAATGTGTAGCCTATCTGTTTCTCTTGTTCACTTAGGCCTACGTGCAAGTACAATCCTGTGAATACTTGTACATTTCTGTCTAATTGTTATTGTAAGCCTAGCTGGGCTTTTCCAGCCTGCCTCTTTGTTTACAAGAAAATTAAATTTGTTTATTAAGAAAAGAATGTATGCACTAATACAAATTGTAGTTTCGTTACTCAAACCATAAACACATGGGCTTACTCTACAATGTTTCCTTTATATAACTGTGAATAAGCAGCTGGAGCTTGTATAAAAGCTAAGTCGTCTTTCTCTCAGAACTACCACTCTGCCGGTCGAGCAAGCTACTGCCACGCCCTAGCCTCGAAGAATGTCGTTGTTGAGATAAGTGGCGAGGGTGAGACGACCTGCGAGCCAGCGGACCCTCGCTTATCTGCAGGAAGCTTTCGTACACTCGTTTGCGGAACTCACTGCAGGCAGAGCACTCTAACATCTGCTCTTCGTCTAGTGGTGCTGGAAGGATGGTTGCCCCACATGCACACAGTAATACACCGTTCGGCCCTGGCTGCGACAGCCTCCTTGTGTCGAGCTCGTACGTGCTGTGCGGGCGGTGGAACTGCCAGTTCATGGGGATAGGGCCGATGAAAGTCTCCAACACCAGCCTCTTCAGCTCCTCATCGTCTATGTCAGGGATGGGCCTGCTTTTATGGTCCCGATTTTCATCTGCTGTGTCCTGATTGGATGTCATCTCTGTTCTGCTGTTCTTTGTCTCACTCCTTGATCGTTAGCGTTTCATCAGATGCTTTCTTATGTATTCGTTCTGTTTCCTTGCTCATATACTTACCCAAGTTCACATAAAACTGTTCAGTAAAATGATTAAATTTTGTCAATTTACTTTAGTTGCCTTTGTTTTGTCTATAAACAAATTAGCACTTCACTTGCTTCAAAGTAATAATAGATGTGACAACACACAACACTGCCATAGAGATCTTAAGAAATTTATAGTTTATTGACCCTTGCATTACTATGTACCAGAGAATAAAGAGGGGTATAGGAGGTCAAGTGAATAGCACGAAACGGGAACAGCGACAGCAGTGCTTTAACGGCTGTGGCGGAAACTAATCAATATGATCAATATTCTTTGCTCGATTAAGTTACAATACATCGACTTCTATCAATATCTCGTATTTGTATATCGTTTAGACATTTTTGATTGTCGTTAACTGTAATCGACTGCATGTTTGTGTAATTTTGTTACGTAGTAGTCGTAAAAGTAATTATTTCTTTATTTGTACGTAACCATAGGAAAATATTATTTAAATTGAAACTATTGGTACTATGTACTCGCTAATTACCTAATAATAATTTTTATGTCATTGTTTACATGTTCTTTTAATTGCAAGTCAAAGTCACTATTTCCTCTTCTAATATAAATAGTAAAAATCACGGCAACAAAAATTAAAGCACAGAGCAACTTCAAAAACCCTTTTACATTTTTGCTTTCACTTAGTTTTTTTCCTGTGATGTGTGATGGTATTTACAATTTACGCGATCAGGAAATAGTGAAATTGGCTTTGGCTTACACTTACATGTAAACTTTGAAATCCAATCTTCTAGTATACAGAGCATCGGTGTCTCACAGTACACGAAATGTATTTACAGTCGGGTAAAACACAACTCTTATACGACATAACTTTCAGCTATTATTAAAATACAAAGCTTCAGACCACTTCAAGCATAATACGGTACATTAGTTTATCAAACATAACCATTCTTCACGCCATTTCACTTCATAGTGAAAACGGTGACCAACTAACAGTACAAAATTCAAACGCTAAAAAATAAAGTAAACATCTGCTGTCTCACTTTCACTCACTCTCACTAGCAATTTCTTGGTGATGGCATGAACTAACTCTTTGTACCCAATACTGCTCGTTGAGTTGACAGGACAGGATTACCACTGTCATAACCACGGATCATAACCACTGCACTGACTTAAGGAATAAGTGCATATAGACCAAGGCTTTAGAAGGCTGCATAACACATGTAGGTATAGGTGGTTGGAAGGTAGCTTGTTGTTTTTGTAGCTTATGAAATTGTTTGTGGTTTTGGGCGTAACATTTTAGCACTGATGTCTCTTGAAGTTGTGAATGTTGAATTGTTTTCTCTGTATTGCGATGCGGACAAAATTTACACCTTAATTTGGTCTCCTTGAGCACAGCCCTTTTTTGGGACAAATTTTAATCATATTTTCCTTTTTGGCTAGAGGTTGATAAGCATATTTGTTACTGACAAATGCAAATTATTTATTTTAATTAATTTTAATTGTTATTAACAATACAACAATGTACCATAACCAGAGATAGGAAATTTCACGCAAGGATTTTTGCAGCATTTTCTTTGAGTGAATGATTGGATACAGTAACACCCAGTGTCTTGAGGTTAAACCCGCAAATCACAGACGTGTTGTGTCACAGTTATCCGTGTACTGATTGGCAGAGTCAAATGAATAACAACTCTGCACAAAATACTCTTGTCAATAGCCATGAAGTTGAGCACGTAAGGCACAGAAACAAAGTGGTGCAAAAATCTTTTCACCAAGTATTTCTGTCCCTAACCATTACCATAACAAACATATGTGTTTTCAGTCAGTAAGTGGCTGGTTAATTTCTTAAATTAGCTGTATAATATGACACCTAGTAAGTGACTTATCTATCTCTCATAAATTTCTATAGGTACTATAGCCACACCTTGGTGTAATAGTCAAATAACAAGACCAAGCTCAGTCATGCAAGAAGATGTTTATTTGCAGAAACCATTGGGATGAAACTGGTATAGTCTCCTTCGTATAAGGATTCCATATTTTGACAGTTCGCTTCTGAGTATTGTGCCTGTAAGCGGGATTGTGGAGATTGTGCTTTTCCAGGGAGGTTTAAAGTTCCAAACAATGGAACTACTTGGCACATTTCTCAGAAGAGAAATGTAAAAATAGGGAAAAGTTACATGAGACAGACTATATGTATAGGGGAACAGGGTCATACTTTGTCTTGTCTAATGCCTGTAGTTACATTGTACCAGCACTGTCACTTGTCCCGCCTATCTTTTTACAACCAAGACCGTACTGTATTCGGACACAGAGCAAACATTTAAACATTTTGTGTATGATTCTGTTCATAGTGTTTGATTAACTCTGCTACAGGTTTATTCTGTGGCACTGCATTGTGGAATATATAGCAAATAGGAAATAACGCATTATGACATCATGTCAAATGCAGTACGCTATACAATATATGAAAATAGGTAACTTAGGTCACTAGGTTAACCTGTTTAAAGAATTGTGAATAATAGCCTACCAGACACAGAGGTTATAGTTTGCGAACAACGAATAATCCAGCCAACAACCATTACCGCTAGGACCCCGGCTGACATGTTCTTTTATAAAACAGCAGTACAGTTTTGATGGATTGTTTAAGAGTGTGGGTAAGCAGTCTGAAGTTTGTTTATTTTTTGGAATTTAAATCAAAACATGCATAATTGCCGGTTTCGTCATGGAAGGTTAACAGTGCCAAGGTTTACTAAATTCTGTCACTTGATGAAACACTATAAACTGTGATGTGACTTCTTTATGTGATTTCTCATCGCCAGCACGACAATGAAATTCACTTTTGAGGATGATGAAAGAGGACAGTTCATGTAGTAGCTGCCTGTATGTCATCTTTGCCTGATTTTGTTACAAATAAAAGCACCATACTCTGTTCCATCTGAACACCAAACCCAGTGATGTGTCAAACACTCAATCAGACTGGTCTAGCAGTAAAGAAATATCCAATGATCAATAATTTGTAGTTCAGTCCTGTAGCCTACAGCCGTCATCAAGGTTGATGGAGGTGACAAATAACCACGTATGATATGTGGCCTCCTAGACAATGCTGCCGAAGCTTCATTAATTTCAGAGTCATTGGCTTAGCTGCTTTCATTATCAATGCATAAAATTGAGTAAAGGGATTTAGGTCTCTCTCTGGGTGCTAAGCTGAAGGAAGTATATTAGTCAACTTCAAAATACAGTCACTGTTGAAACATCAGTGTGCATTTACTCACTCTCTCTTCTTGGTACTGTAGTTCAATAGTAATTTATCATGGTCAACATTAGAGTCATCTGCTCAGACTCAGTTGGGTGCTATTCCTGTAACACACCCTCACTTTGAAACAAATGCTCTTGTAGTCATTTCGCAATGTGCAGATGTGTATGCTCATATCTGTATGAGTGGAAGGGTGGATCTTGGGGAACATAAACCAGTTGTGGTAGAATCCAGGTTAAGATGTGGATGCTCATTGAAGAGTACCCAGAACTGAAAGTTACTTGAGGTCAAAGTCTAGTTACAATGTTTGTTAGGATGGAGAGACTATTCTCAGACAGTTTTTGGAAACCGAGGAACACTTCATGTCCAAACAAAACCTCCAAATTATGGTGTCTGTGAGACTCATTTCAAGGCCACTTGCTCTCAAAATGAATCAGACAGGTAAAAGATTCTTCTTCCATTTAAATCTGTTGAACTGTCACACGTTCCTATTCAAATCAGAGTTCTGTGCTGTGGAGCGAAAACTGACTATCCTGACATGAAAACACTGTTCAAGGACTTCATAGTTGATTATGCTGGTGGTCATATGGAACAACGCAGTGTACCCATCTCATTCTTTTGTAAGGTGGCTGTGGTATTATGCATGTGTTTCAGGAGCACGGAGTGGAGACGTTCATCATCAAGCAGGTGGAACCCCTGAGGCCACGGCGCAGGCTGCACCATCGCAGCTCTCGCCCTCGTCTCTGGTCGGAGGAGGACAAGACCAGCACCCTGGTCACCCTGGCCTCCGACAATAACAACTCTTCCTCCGCAGTCGTGACGACCCACGACCCTCATGCGACCCAGGCCATCAGCTTCATAGACGAGGAGGCGACCACCGACTGGCAGCCAGAGATACCCTTCGAGAATGTAAGTCACTCAGCTTCGCTAATGATAGTGCAAGTAGTTCCATGTCCCAGTAGAGACTGAACTATATTGCTGAAAGTCAATGTGGCATTGTAAATTATAGCATAATTGATGGCATAGTTACCCTCAGAAACTATTTGAATCCAGTGGTTAGATGACAAAGTACCCCAAATTACCAATGAATTATTTATTGGCAGATGGTGAGGCTTAACATCTTGTCAACAACAGTAAGGTCATTAGAGACGGAAGTAGAAACTCCGAAAATCAGGAAACAGGAAGGAAAAGCAGTCATGCCTTGTATTAAGGAACCATCCTATAATTTGTTTTATTTAACTCCAACTATAAACGTTACAATGATCTCTGAGATTACAACAACAATATTGGCCTGTCATTGACAACACACTCTTGGCCTTGACCACCCTAGTCAAAAAACAGTCTGCTGACCAGCGATGGTCAGTGCACAGTCTAAAGTCAACTAATCACAACAGCATTCGTTTAGAATTATTTTGAAACTGAAATCAGGATGGTTGGGCCAGGAATCAAACTGTAGTTCTAGTGAATGTACCTCCAGTGTTTATCATGAGTTCATAGAAAAGCCAGAAAGTATCACAACTTAGTGACTACCATTAAATGTTGCCTTTACTTTTGTCCTCAGCTGAACACGATGAGCTCAGAGATGGATGACGATCAGTTCCTGGATGACGAGCTGGACCACTACGACAAGGGCAACCCCAGCATCAGCATGGCAGAAGAAGTAGATGAGATCATTGACAATAGCATCGAGATTGAGAGCAACAAACGCATGCGGGAAGCCAACCTAAACACCTGGACGCTGCGCTTCAAAGACGTGGACATGGAGACAAAGGTTAGATGCTGCTGAGGTGGTTGGGTACGTGGTGTGGCCACTTCATGTCTGCCTGTAACCAAGAGCGTTCCCTGACCTAATAGTTGTATGCTCAGACTATAGAAAATGTTTAGCAGTTTTTTGTCTTACACTGAAATAATAATATGTTTCAGTTTTGCTAAGTTATGCTCTGGTTTGCATAACTTCAGTACAATTGAACAGTTTTGTGAACATTTAACTTTCGAATGTTAGAATTGTTGGGTCCTATATTAGTCACCCTTTTTGATTCTAAATTGGGCCTGAAATATTTATTACACTGTCTGTGCATGTACATTTTGTCTTGCAGTATGACACAGACATTACATAATGTTAACAGTAACTGCCCAACTAGCTGTTGAAAAGAATATACAATAAGCGCCGAGTTCCGAAAGGGTTACATTCTAGAGTTCGTCATGTAACTCGATTTTTCCGTAAGTCGATCGTAAGAACATACTGTTCTTAAATGCAACTACAAAAGAAACTAGTATTTTTTCAAGTGTAATGTTTTAGAAGCAATGAATGTTTGTAAAACCTAAGAAATAAATAAGACGTAAATAAAATGAACAAATACTATAAACACCCTTGTAACAAGCGCTTGCCTCTGTGTGTGTGAGTGTGTGCGTGTGTCGTGTGTGTGTGTGTAAGCTCAGGTAGGTACAAGAATACTGATTTTCAGGGTATGTTAAATACATGTGACTGAGGTGACAGCGTAACTAATGTAATTCAACAAGTAAATATCTATCCTATCTTTCTCACATCATAACTCCTAGGTCGCAGCACACTTAAATAAACACCAAGCAAGGTAGTGTTTCAGTATAACACGAAAGTCACAGGATTACATTTGTTTGTTTTCTGGTCCAACCATCCTGATTTCTGTGCCATATGACTTTCCAGAGTCATTTGATGTGATCGTTGTGATGGTGCCTTAATGTGGGCAGTGGCTACTCCCCTTCAGTCGTGTGATTCTCAAACCCTCTTTACCTTATCTATCTCATTAATTAATGCTCACTGTTTGTATCTTTAGTTCATATGATAAAAACTTAGAATCAGCTATGCAGTAACATATAATTCACAAAATTTTTGTAGTTTTTATGATTTTATTTTGTATTTTTTTATTTCACAGTTTGCGTACAAATGTACTTTAGCACAAAATATATTTGCTGCTTTTTTTCTTTCTTTTTTTTTTTTTTTTTACCTGTTGCAGTTCTGCAAACTCAGGGAAGAAATGTTCAAATCCAACATGCTGTGCTGCTTCATCATCTGGATTTTCATAGTGGTGTGCCAAGTAATTGTTATGCCCAGGTTAGTATAACATAGCCTTTTGTTTCCTTAGTAGTGCCATACAGAATCTCTTCCCACTTGACCAAAGGTTTGTTAAATGCACCAGTCAGCTTTGATGTTCTTACTGGTGAAGTCATCTTTTCCTTCATTGAAGCTGGTAAAAGCTGTGGGTTCCTGTTTTAGGTTTTGGCATAATGGGAGAGGGACTGCTTGAATAGTGGAGTCGAATGATACATTTGTTTTTTAATTTCAATTAATTTATGAACTTCGGTCAGTGGAGCAGGGTAAGTATCGAGATGGTTGAAGGATCAAACTGGGCCAAAGCGAGTGAAGGAGTTTGAGTTGGTAGGACTATTCTTTGAATATGTTGCAGTAGAAAACAAGGTAAGGGTCATGCTGCCCAAAAGTGTTTCGAAAAGTCACGAGGTTAGTCCGTCTAGAGTTAAATTTCTACCTTAGTTGTTTAAAAAAGTAATCCAAATTAAGTTTATTTGCACTCAAAAAATTGATCCAAAATAATGCTTGGCTATGTTTGATTACTACCCGGTTGACCTGTAGTCATTGAGATTCCTGGTCATGTGACTGAGGATACCAGTTAACTTTAGAAGGTTACTTCATATAAAATCCTCAAGACATACCGTATTTACGCGCACATAGGCTTCCTGCGTACATAGGCCCCCCCTTAAGTTTTGAAACTCAAATTTAAAAAAGCTAAAATATCGCACATAGGCCCCCTTATGTATACTTCATGAGAAACGAGAATGCTGATGTCTGGCAACCATGGGCCGCGCGCCGTCATACGAGTTTATTTTGTGTATAGAATTCGCCCATGTACCCCACGCACCCCCCCCCCCCCCAAATTTGGATTATAAAAATTCGGGTGCACGGCTTACATGGATGTATTTGAAATCTGCGTGTTACATGGTTAGGTAACTGGCATGCGCGGAGACTTGACAACAGCGCGGTAGGCTAGGCACACACGCACACAGCCATGCAGCCAGAGGAATGCTGAGCGCGATCGATAACCAGTCACATGTTTAGGCGGCATTGTTCTCGGCGCGTAGCTGATTAAGTGTTTTGTATTTTGATAGTTCTTTACGAAATCAAAATGTCAAGACAATTGCGTTCGTTTACTGTTAGTGAGAAGCTAAAAGTAATTAAGGAAGTAGAAGAAATAGGAAATTGCGCAGTACATTATAAATTCATGACAGCGTCGTGTATTAGAGATTGGCGCAAAATGAAAAACAAGTTACAGGATACCGTGGCAACATCAACAAGTTCGTCGTGACTAAACATACTGCTTAGGCCGGATAATACCGGTCATTTTATTTCGCTTTGCGTGTTTAGTGTTGTACGCCTCATGTACTTTGTTCGCGCTTTCGTTGCATCGTGTGGCCTCTCATACGACTTAATGAAGTTTGTATTACAGTTTACACTACTAATTGTTCAATTTATTGGTGTTTGGACTAGTCTTGTCGCGTTTCAACAAATTCATTCGCACGGAAGCCATGCAGACATGTTTACATTTGATAACGTGGGACGGCCGGCCCAGACACCGCACAGTCTGGCGGCCTATGGCCCGTCCGACCCGTGCTCTTCAACTGATTGTTTACGTTTTTGATACACGGTAGTGATGCGTTTTTCTTACCTATTGAATTTGTTTGTATAAAATAAGTTACCGTAAAACAATGAACCGTATTATGTGCTAGAAAATTTAAGATTTTTTTTTTTTTAATTTTTCCAAAAATATTTTTTTTTTGCATTGGGTGACACCTCATAACTTAAGTTAATTTTTTTTCTTACGTACAGAGAATGTAAATATAAATAGTACAGCATTAAAACATACCTTATGTTTACAAATATTAAATTTTTCTAAAAAAAAAATTTTTTTTTCAAAATTGCGCACATAGCCCCCCCTCCCCCCCTTTTTTTTAAAGTCAAGATTTTGGAAAAAATAGGGGGCCTATGTGCGCGTAAATACGGTACTTGTCAGCACTGGAGCTAGGTAAAATGTTAGGTAAAGCAGTCTTGTGCAGCAGAACAAGCGTGCCATTTACTGGCAACTTCCTGTCACAGTTGTGTTTACATGATGACAGTAAGACATTGCTCATCAGCTTGATGACTTGAAGCAAGGCAATTTTCTCCTGAGATGTGTGTTTTGCCCAGTGATTAGTCATGGATTTAAAAAGTATCTCACACAGTTTAGAGGAGGGCAAGAGACTGAATCCTGGGCATCTAACAATGCAGACATAAAAAGTTACAGGGTAGGAATTACAAATAGCAGTCGTCCTAAATTAGTATGTACTGTGTAAAATACTAGAAGGGCAATTCCCAGTGATCCTTCAAGGAACATATTAAAGAGGATCCAACTCCGTACATACCTCGCTTGTATGCTGTGCTTTCAACTTGAGTGCCTTATCCAGGCTCCTTGAAACAGAGAGAAACTTACTCTCATGTCTCTAGTAGGTGCAGACAGGATAGAGAAGCGAGGTAGGTTCCGACGGATCTTGGGGCTACAGGTCCCAAGTTGCGACTGGATTACGAGAAGAGGATGTAGGAATACAAAGAATACAGCTGGTTGAAGCCGAGCAGCCAAAGTGCAATATCTTAAGATAATAAATTGATTGATTTTATTAGGTTACCCTATTAAACAAACCCCCATCAGTATCACGCTGTACACGTCATGGTCAAAATTTGTGAGGTGAGAGTTGTAGATTAATTTTGAGATGGCTTCATTGAAGCAGTCATCTTGGATGACTATTCCAACAATAATTTTGAGACATCGTTTCAAAATACTTACAAGAGGGTTATTGTCACAGGTAGGCTAGTGAATGTGATGTAGCTGGCTCTAAGTGTAGCTGCTTTACTACCAGAGATACATACTTGTTATTCCGTGCTACATGCTGAGGTGAGTCAGTGGTGGAACAATGAGAGGATGTGGAGCACGTAGAGAAAACCTCCATGCCATTTTTGCTTTCCCACACAAACTGCAAAAACCTTCAAATATTTGGTTATCGATTTGCCGTTACTTCAGAAATTTGGACTGTACATAATACTTTGGCATTGGCAGACTTATTACTAACATTCAAACCTCTGCTGACGTGTGCTCAGTGTTGGTAGCATGGTCGCTGATTGTCGCAGCTCGACGGCGCTGGTGCTGTCATTGTCCGTGACTACGCTGGTACTGAGCTGTGCTCTGGTGCTGGTGATGGCGGAGGAATTCAGCCAACTGCCCGATGTTCTGCGTACCATGTCCAACGTGCTTGTTCACCACAGGAACCGGCGCACCGTATTCATCTGCTGTGTCGTGCTGCTCATGTCTGCTACGTCCTCGGTCAGCTTGGTGAGCTCTCATCTTCGTGCTATGGCTTTGTTGTATTCTATACCTCAAACTTATGATTATTGTTCAAGCTGCCACTTTTAGTGTCAAAATGATTAAGCTTTTAGCTGATTTGCGTGTTCAAGACATCAAATCCTAAAATCATTAAGGCTAATTCTTGCTAACTCACAACTTGCTTCATCAGCTCTATGCTCAAGATGCTTAACTGATACGAAGTCTTCCCATCTGTCATGCACGTGAAAGGGACTTTGATACCACAAAATTTAAATGGCACACTAATATAGGTCAAAGTTTGGTGCGTGTATAAATCTAACTCTTAAGTTTCTGTGAAGAAAATTTAGTAACTAAATTTAAAAATTTTTAAACTGCTTTTCATGTACGGACACCACAATCGAATATCCAAATAAATTTTCAGTTTTATTCTTTATACTAAAACTTTTTAGTGCTACAAATATTATGAAAACACTTTATACTATGTACATATACTACTAGTATAAGAGACCCAGAAAATATTAACCCGGATATTGGTGTTTCAAACCCCTGTGCCATTTTTACATGATTCCAATTACTTATGCCCACCACTTTCTACGTTTTTGGTGGTACCAACTGTAAATTTGTAATTATGCTACCTCTGAAAATATGTTATGTGCACTAAACACCACATGTCATAACCAGGGATGTGCCAACTTGTCTTATAGGGGGAAGGGGGTCAATTAAATAATGTTTAAAAAATCTTACAATGTGATTTGTCACATTGGGTACAATCTGTGATCGTCTACATTTTCACCTACTACCCAAATAAACCAATGTTATTTTGAAGTGCAAATATGGGAAAATAGGGGGAAAATGGGGGAATGTGGGTAAAGAAAGTGGAGGGGTGAGAGACATTAAACATTATTTACCCTCCAGGTTTACTAAAGTGGGTGACCACCCCCTCCCCTCCAATTAATGGTACAACCCTGGATATAACTGCCTACAGTACTTTGAAAACAATGACATATACAGTACATATGTAGCTATATGCCAGAAACACCAAAATACACTCTTTTCACAACCACTGACAATACCTTGACAGAATCAAGACAATCAAACACAAAAGTTAAGCATATGATTACAGGTGCCTTTTTGTATGTGTGTAGGGAGTTTAGCCTGTATTGACAGCAGGGTAATGTATGAAGCAGTAACATGTGGTAAGATTTGCTTCCCTGCAACAAGGTACTCATGCCACATTGCTTCTTGTAGATCATGTGTCCCTGTGAGCTGATGACCAACATTACGTCTCCAGAGGTTACCACCAGATCCGGCAGCGACGGGAACCAGTCCATGAGCCAGAGGATCCTGTCTCTCATCCTGACCATCTCTACGCAGAACAAGACAAAGTCCGAGGTGGCTTCTCCGATTGCTGTGTCGCTGGACCCGAACTGCACAACCAACAGCTCCAACCAGGGTGCCAACTGCACCCAGTCCATCGTGCTGACGGCCAAGTCGACGTTGAACGTCGGCAGGAGCCGGAGGAAGAGGAGGTCCATCGGTGATGGCTGGGCAGAGAGCAGAGGGGACGCGGGCGTTCCCTACAATTACAGAGAAAAAGTGAAGCACAGTGAGGACAATGTGGAAAGTGAAGTGAAGAGACGGAAGAGAAGTGCTTCAGTGACAGAGCAGAGGTCGACTGGCATCTTGGTTGCCAGGAGTATGGCCAATAACGAGAACGTGCTGTTTCCGGACAACTTGTGCCTCCGCCCAGAGTACATAGTGTTCACGTGGGTGCTCTGTCTCGTGGCTCTAGCAACCTCGCTTAAGCTATACTACTTAGTGAAGACTGCTCTAGCAGCCGCTATGGTGACTGCGTTCGCGATCCTTATCATATATGGCTACCCATTTGTGTTCAGTATTGCCAACCTAGAGACAGTGTGAGTACTTGTACTTTTTTACTCTTGTTAATGTTGATTCTCCTGCAGATTAGAAAGCTCTGTGATGTTAGTTGTGTTGATGCCAGGGTTGGGTCAGTTCAGTTTTGGACATTTTTGGTTTACTAGGAACAACGAGTGAAAAGCATCTAGAAAAACTAGTAGCCAACTAATTCCACCTGCATACTAATTCAAACACAAAATCAGCAACACAAAACTACAGCTACTACGCAACATTCTACATACCTTTATAGTAGTGACCATTCAAACCAAACATGTACCCACTCTTGTGATCAGTTGTTTATCATCTGTAAAGTTCACATTTTATTAGACCCCAGCGCAACAAACTTAGGAAATTTTCTCTTACCAAACACTTCCCTATTACGTTTTATAATAGTGTTGTCCTAAATTATAATATAGTTACTATCTTTACCTGTGTATTTGTACAGTGTTATTGCTCTGCAGTCTTAAAAATAGCACCTTACAGTCTTAAGAAATTTATAATACAGTAGAACCTCTATCTAACAATGGTACACAGTTCCTGATAGTTGTCTCCTTAAATCAGAACACTCAATTTTGACCCATAAAATATTTTTAAATTTTTGTCTAAAGCGTATATTTTGATTTAATTTTGTGGTTAACTGTCACTAGTTAAAAAGAAATGGATTTTTTAATTTAAATGTTTATTTAATAAAATTGGCGCATTTGTTCTGATTAATGTTTTCGTGAGACTATGTGTTGACAGTTTCCTTGGTTCTAAAAATGTTAAAATTCATTAGCAATACAATACCAAATGAATTGTATAAATTAATTAAAATGTAATTATATGTGCACTGTATTAATAACTTACAAACCTAAAGAATGAGAATAGCTTCAGAACTATACCGTATACAATGGAACCTCTATCCATTGTTTCTCAGGGGACTGACAAAAAATTTCAATACATACAGACATTCAGTAGATGTGAACTTGAAATGCAGACAAGTAAGAAATGGGTCCACAGATAGTGTTCCATAGAGGCGGACATTCAATACATCTGGGTTCAATAGAAAGAGGTTCTGCTATACCCAGGTACCGTCGGCCCCCGCCCCCTCCCCTTCGCTCGTGTAAGACCAGCACCCTTGTTTTTTGAGTAACATGCTGGGAAAAAAAGTTTTTACAGCAAATTTGTATTTAAAAAATCTTCTTTTGTATCGGGAATTAGTCTGCTTTTAAACAGTCACAAATTTTAAAGAATTACAAAGTACTACGTATACTTATTTCAATCCTGGTATTTTCACACAAAGTTTAGAAAGAAAACTAGACGGCGGGTGAGAGTGCAGCGTGACAATGTCGCGGGCAACAGATACGACGTGTGATTGTAAGGCGTGAGTGTGACCTTGCCCAGCTGTTCCTGTTCTGCATTTGCTCTCTCACTCCCGCTTCCATATCACGCACTCCTCAACGAACAATCAATAAATCATGCTTCTCGCCCGAGCCATGAAACTGGTTAAATTAATATTAAAATTATTTTTATTACATACATAACTTCTTCAGAGCTGCTGTTGTCAGTGCTGTCCGTGTCAGAGCATGCATCATCAGACCTCCAGTCATTTTCTGTACTGTCGAGCGCATTTTATATGGAGACATTTTTGAAGGACTTTACAACCAATTTTTCCAGTATAGCTTACTAGGCAATGAAATTCCACTGATACACATGATTCAAGCTTGGTCACCTTATTCTCCAAGTCTGTGTCCTCTCGTGATTATTACTTGCCAACACACGTTAAAACTACTCGGTACCTACAGAATGTGCTTCGCTAAATCACACTCTGGACAGTTTGTGCGCAGCAAAGCTGTAACGCCACAAGGAATGTGACCTTGACTGCCGGCTCTACCACTCACCCCCTTCCTTCCATTGGCTTCGTTACACCCACCATCCCATCTTCAACTCTGTCATCATTCCACATGGTGCTCACAGCCGTTACGTGAATTTATTAAGCCATTTCACGCTCATTGTTTCACACTAACTCGCACGATTATTCCCAAAAGTACCTGGTAACAAGCAATGGCTGTCAGCTTGTACTACGGCAGACTACCGGCGTCACGACACTTTTTCCTCTCTGTGCAAAAACAACCTAAGTGCTGTTTGACCCACATATTACCTGAACCCTAATTTTACAAACCTAAATTTTATAAAAATAGGTGCGGGTGGTACCTGGGTATGTACGGTAACTACAACCTTTTGTGCCCGATGTCATTCCTTGCTAAACGTGGCAGTGGCAAATGTCAGTTGAATAACAAGAATATGGCGTGCCAGTGTACACATCTAAATCGTCCTAATTTTTCCCCTACATGACTTGGCTGAACGAGCATTTAGGTACCCAGTCTACGTGGCAGATGCAACTAGGTCCTCCTTATTTTATTTAGGGTTGTGCGAAAGTGGCTTTTTCCCCATAAAACAAAAGTGAAAGAAAATTTTTGAAATTCGTGAAAGTGAAAAGAAAACGAAAGTTCTGTTGAGACAAATTTAGCCTAAACAGAAGTTAAAACAAAATTCTTAAAATTCAAAATATTAAATATTTTAATTTGATTATAAATGAGTGTTTTTGTTTTTTAACAACACTGTACAAGAAGGATACAACATAACTTACTATATTTGCACAAGTATAAAACCCTATTTTGAGCACTATAAATAACAAATATTAAATATTAATGTAACACCCATGGCAAAAAATATTTGTTGTATGATTTAACATCATCCTTCAAGCTTTAAGACAAAGAATTAAGGGGTCCAAATTATTTTTACGAATTTATATCTTTCTAAATCATTTGAAAAAAATTAATTAAATAACTTGTCGGGTGTGAGTGAGAATGAGTGGAGTAAGCTGTTGTATGTGCTGTGCTATTACTCAAGCGAGATACGGACATGGCATGTACCAAAATTTTTTTGAATATACAGTAAAACCCCGCCTGTACGGCACTTGGTTCGTACGTACACTTCGCTCGCACGTACAGATTTCCACGTACAATGAAAAAATAAAAATTTTAGTAATTAAAAATTAGTCGCAGAGATCTATAAAAACATCGTTATAATTCGTAATATGTACAAGCAGTATAGGTGTAAGAGCTCAACCCTCAAATAATGTTTCACTATGAAATCGGCAAAAATTCATTTAGAAACACCGTTGCGCGCGTAAGCCGCAGAGCGCGAGATAGGTCACTGACCTGCCGCCAGCTGTTTCTCAGAGCGGCATCCGCTTATCTCGCTCGCTCTACCTCTTTCTCTGTCTTTCTCTGTCGACGTCTGTGCTGCTCATCATAGCTCATGCTCCGCCCATCGCTGCCGCTGCCAGCCAATGTCGGCACTGGGTGGGCGTCACAAACTAAAAAAAATTGTAACTCCACCATTTTCCTTCTCTTCTCGCCCCTAGCGTAACAAGTCTCAACGGCACCATTCATCCTCAGGAATTACTCACTATCTGTACATTTTCGATTTTTGCTTTTCTTCACGGACTGCGATTTGGATTTTGATAAAAATTTCGAAGTGGAAAGTGTACACGTCAAAATGTATTGGTTACATATAATTTCGTAATAGGCCAAATATAATCACGAGCCGTTTATATACACGATTTTGAAGTTAGGCCTACATGCTGCGCTGAGGCAGTATATTTTTATAGTCATTTACCGTAAATTTTACTTGTTAGTGTTTTACATACATTATTTTGCTCACAATTGCATTGGGTAATTTCACTAATCTATGTTTTATCACAGGAAGTAATATAAAATACTTTATTTTCTCGCAAGAAACATGTAAATGTATGTTGTATCGTATTGTTAAGAGACGTTGAAGTATAATTTAAGTCAGAATATATTATCACACTATACAAACGTTAACTTAATATATAAAAAAGACGTGAATACAACTTCTGCCCCGTAAAGAGAAACCAACATGCCTTGTTTATATTGCAGCATCCTATCAAAATGATTATTCTTTATCAACCTGGTACACTGTTAAACGTCGTATTTGCCGGTGGCATAAGTAAATACGGCAAATATTGCCCACTGCACGTAAAGATAATGGCGACGTTGCGTTCTTGTTTTTCGTCGTTTTATTTACTAGTTTATTTTTTAACGCACAAATGGAGTATTAATTTACTCGGAATATTTCGGCATACTAAGATAATATGTGTAAGAACACCTGCTTTCGGATAAGTCTCTTGAAAACGTGATCGTATACTGTCGGTTTGTACGGACAACTCGGTCGTATGGAAAAAATTTTGGGGAACCGTGAGTGTCCGTAGAATCGGGGTTCGACTGTACATTGTGATGAGAATGTACCTACACCGCTGTTTGATATTAGTACAGGTAATTTTTCAAACGTTATGTGATTTTGTTATGATACCACGTACTAATACTGTTATTGTCGACACGTATTGGAATAGCACCTTTTCACACTATCTGCCATGGTTGTTCACGTTTTGCAGCATGATCTTTCAACAGCACGTAAATTGTGATGTAAGTATTTTCTAATAAATATGTTTACATGACTTGCATATGTGATTACAAGTTCGTTGAAGAGGTTTAATTTTTATGAACCAATAACAAAGCTAACTTCGACTAGTTATCAAAAATTTGTTTAACTCAAAATATTTCACTTATTAATGAATTTCTGCAGCTGAAATTCTTACCGAAATCGAAATGAAAGCAGTACGAATTCGGTTTCGGTATACCTAACATTCACGCAACCCTAATTTTTTCTTACATGACGTGATTGAACTAGCATTTAGGTACTTAGTGTACATACGTGGCGCATGCACCTAGGTTCTGACATAAGAACAGTCTCCTAGTGGAGTACTTGGTAGTACGTGCTAAGTACGTATTCATCTGGAGCACGGTGCGGCCTCTGTGTTCCAGAATGCCACTTAACTCACAGATGCTGATCTTGCTAGTGGTGTTCTTCACGATGGTGGCATACCACGCCCGCCTGGTGGAGGTGACGGCTCGACTAGACTTCCTGTGGAAGCAGCAGGCCGAGAGGGAGCTGGCCGACATGATGGAAACGCGCCAGAACAACACACAGTTGCTCAAGAACATCCTCCCTGACCATGTGGCCAAGCACTTCCTCTCAGAGGAACGACAGGCCGAGGTGAGTCATTCCTGTTTCTTGTAGTTGTTCGCTCTCTGGACTTAAATGAAATGAGAAATTAAATATTACTTGTAATAATTAATAAATTATTTCTTTATTTTTAAAACACTTAATATCCACTGGCAAAAAGAATGTATGGCATTGGTAAGAATGTATTTTGGGGACATACAGCATGAAGAAATTTCAAAGACTTTTTATAGTTTTTGCAAAGACATGTTAATACATACATACTTGATTATTGAAAACTAAAAATATCCCATGAGATTTCTTTAAGATGTTTCACAGTCAAATACAGTTGAACTTTGGTACGATGACAAACTTTCTTTCCTGAGAGATATGTTGTAGTTGGTGAACTACCATATTTATACCCCTTAAAACAAAAAACAAAAAAATTACAGTGAAACTTTTTTACACCACTTAAGGGATCTGTTGGTTTAAAATGCAGGAATATGTAAAATGAGGGAAATTTATGCTGTGTGAGATTTGCAAGGGACCAGAGCTGTAAAAAAAGATATAGTGTAAAATCTGGAAATAAAAAAAAAAAAACAGTATACGGTATACTGTAGTACATTTTATGCTCTTAAGTTTGTGTTTTAACTAGGGATGGGATTTTCGATTCCTAGATTCCCCCGATTCTTGCTGGTATCGAAAAAATTGATAATAAAAAAAATTTAATTAATTTTAATTTAAATTTTCTTGATATTCTCATTTATTTATTTTGGTAAGATACTTCCGTTGGGATAGGTGCATTTATTTTATTGACTGGGTAGGGTATTTAACTTTTACGTCTTTCACGAGACAATGTTTTTATGATTCGACCACAACAATCTAAATTGTCATACACATTTCCTAAGACACTTACCTCGAAGGAATGTTACAATTTGTTACGACAATAACAATAAACTGGTGTTAAAAGTTTTTTGTAACATTTACTTTTAAATTGAGAAAACAGTTTCGAAATGCATTAAATATAATATCTTACTGGTCAGTTTGTAAATCCTAGACACGTGCTGTTCTTAATCGTTAACCTTGACAACTCACCACTTCAATAGATAAATCACTTTTGTTGGCCACTCTTGCTGTAAATATACCAAAAATTACTTACATTTTCATTCAATTAACATTAAAATTAATAAGTTTTTTAAATTAATGTCATGTGATACATTTCGTTCTGATGCATTAGAAATTGGCATGGTACCAACAGACAAAAACAACATAGGCCTACAAGCTAACAAATGCACGTAAAATAAAAACTTTGCAATCATGTGGTCTCACCAAAGAAATTCAACAAAATATTTTAAGGTTATATCAAAAATAATTAGGCGTAACTGCCTGGATTAACATTTTGTTTTAGGCAACACTTCTACAGTACTTGCGTAACATATAAATACACAAACAGCACGGGGGCACGTTCAATGTTTGAATGGAAAGTTTCACACAGTAATCGCAGTACTGTAATTTCTTTAAATGTTTTTGAATGTTGCAATGTTAACTAAAGAACATGTTCACAAAGAAACCGCAATCTCTCTCAGAAACATGTGAGCACCAAATAGCTGTCTTGCTGATGGTGGCAGGCATGGTGGACTAGCATGACAATGTTGCCAGATCCAACAATTCCGGAATTGCCACATCATCTACTTGACAGATACAAAGGAGTTAAGTAGGTATTCTCGATGATCATCAGAGGTTAGCCAGGTTGCGATTGAATGCTTCCCAGCAATAAGCTCGGTTCAATTTTTGTATGCAAGTATATTTCACTCGAACGACTATTTAAACTATTTGAGTTGAAGTTTCACTCTCCTCCAGACTAACCTTGTGTATTTTTATAATTACCTATACACTGTGCCTAGTCACGTGTGCCAGTATCCGTTGATTCATTGCTTATCTTATAAAAATACGAAAACACATTTAAGTTATTTCTGCTGTGCCATATGCACAGTGTAATTTTGAATATTGTATGTTACATTCGTTGTGTAACTAAAGTTTCTTAGTGTGCTATAGAAATGTGACTTTTGTATTTTTCAGATTTGTCTTTAATATTTAAAAAAATTTTTAATGATTTACCTGTATGTATAAAACATCCATTGTTAATTTTATAAGAAAATACTGTATGTCCAAGCAGGAATGCTATTTGACAGTATTTCAAACAGTTCTGTTTGCTACCCGTCTGCATGTCCTAATTTTCACTATCTTGCTACCACTAATATATAAAAATTATACTAATTTGAAAGTTAAGTGCATTAACTAAATTTTATGTGACTAAATTTTATGTGTCTGTCTGAACAACTATGATTAGCAAGTACGAAATAGAATTCAAAATAATATAAATAAAGTCATTGTATATTAGTATCGTCTTCTGCTTAGTTAATTTAATTAACTGCAGCTATTTAAAATTTAAATTTTTCATAACTAGTTCTTAGAATCGAAGTATTCGAGAATCGAAGCATCGAGAAAATAATGGCTGAAATCGAGAACTGAAAGAAAAATGGAATCATCCCATCTCTAGTTTAGTTTTAACTGTCACTGGGGTAAAACACACAGTTTTTAAAAATTAAATAATGAGTTCATTTAGTAGGCATATTTTTTTCCGAAGAAGCTGGTACCAGCTAAGCCTATAATAGTATCCTCTCCTTGTTTCCAAAAACTTTTAAAAAAGTCAATGGTGAGTATAGTTTTTTGGCATGTACAAGTACATCATAAAAAAAATTTTGTGAACAAATTAGGAAATTAATAGATTGTATTCTCATAATTTTTACCAGGCCTCCTTGTGTCAGTGTGGTGGGTGGCTGGGGTTATTAGTTTGCCTTTAGTCTGCCGAGTCGCACAGACGAGGACGTCGCCAGCTGGTGGGACACTAGTACGTAGCAACACCGGCAACTGTGTGGCACCAGCATTGCTTTGCTGTAGCTTGTTGCTCCATGACGTTCTCCCTTGTCTAATCTCATCCTAGTGTCACCTGATGCCCACGTGCTGGTTTCCTTCCCTTACCATGATACTCACCGCTGCCTTCCCTTTACATATTTTAAAATCAGATTACAGTTTTGTTTACAAGAGTTTTTGAGCCTTGTTGTGTAATATCAATTTGTGTTATGTACTGCTGTATGTGTTTATAAAGCCGAAAATAGAAAAGGTTATTAATTTATTGTGCACCAGACAGAGTTACTAGACTTATCTCAAAGAAAAGATCTTGTGTCTCACATTTGCCTGCTAGCCCTCAATTGTTGATTAATGTAATGGTTGTTGGATGGGGGAGGGCAGGGAAAGGAGGGTCTGAAGATGGAAGCACTAAAAGCTTTTTTTTACATTATTATTTGTGGCTCATGGCCAAAAATATTTTTCTTAATATGTGTGACTGAACACCGTTTCTTTCCTCTCCATGTTTTTTTACTCATGTAAAATGTAGTTTTTCCAGCCAAACCAAAGTGTATTCAAGTGTGAACAAAAAAAAATCATAATTTTTTATTTGTATGAAATAATGTTAGATTTGTAGATGTTACTCTGAAGTACATTTTCCTCTTACAAATAAATTTTTCTTATAGTCCAGTCACTTAAGCATAAAAAAGAGGTCAAACTCGGAATGAGAGGTATTAAGCTGGGAACTCGTATGCTCCTTCATTTTGGCGTTCTAAAAGTTGTCTCAAAAGTCTCATAAAATTTTGTACCTGCGTCATAAGTTATTCGAGGTCGAAGGTCACAATAATCAATTTTATGCAATTAGCTCTGTTTCTATAGCTCCAATGATGTTAACATCTAGTATTATAAAAATTATAAAGCAAAAAAATGTGCGACAAATTTTTTTTTTTAACATTTTTTCATTTGTTCAACCGTTTTTGAGATAGAGGTCGGTGAGCGTGCAGCGCTCAGCCATATGTACTGTAATGCAAGGTATTATGAGTATATAACTGGGAAGACAGACCCCTACAATACGACCTTGTTCTATTAACGTTTATACATGAGACATATACATACTTGCCTTCAAGAAGAGAATTAGTAAAACATCTACAAGATGTTAAATTTTAGCATAAATTGTACGCTGCAATTTTATGTCTAAAAATTTATTGCTCCCTCGTTTGACAGGATTCATGCAAGAAAATAATTCCTTTTGTTCTTTAAATTATTAAAGTTTTATAGATTTTATAGATTTTTACTTCAATTTAAATTGTAAGAATTGTACACCTGCTGAATAAAGATAAAATTAAAATATATTTACTCATTTTATTTCTACTGAAAATGTTTTTGGAATAAATTAATATAAAATTAAGATATACAATAACGTTTCTGAAGACGTAAGTGTTTAATGCTACTGTACCTCTGTACTGTTAGCCATAAGCATGCTCTGACTACTCTGCTGCGAACATTTCTGTGATAACTATGTGTAATCCAAAACTATAGCTTATACTTGTTCTTTTCCACCAATGTTATTTGTACACTGAATATGTTTTTGTATTACTAAATTTGTCTGCCTGTTATTTCACAAATGTTATTGTCAAGATTTCCAGCTAAGGCCCCGCTCAAGGAGATCAGTATTTCAATCTCAGGAAATGACTGTATATAAGTGCACCTAAAATAAAATAAATAAATAAAAATATATATAACAAGTATAATATATTATGTACATAATATTTAAGAGTTTCTCATTTTAAAGATAAGTTATTTAATTATTTTCTACTTAAAATATATTTTCAATAAATTAATATAAATTATTATACACAGGAAATATTTCACTTGATAATATTTTGACTACACAAAATAGGTAAGTATTAATAAATAAATATATTATATATACATAAAATGTCACTAAATACAATGTATTAACTAATAAATGATACAAATTATTCATTGTTTATGATATTTTAATGATTGGATAACTTTATACTAGGTATTATTCACAGAGATTCCCGAATGACCTTGCATTACAGTACGTATGGCTGAGCGCAGTGCTCACCGCCCTGTGTCTCAAAATCGGTTGAGCACATGAAAAAAATATTTAAAATAAAATTTGTCATCAATTTTATGTTTTATAATGTTTATAATGGATGTTAACATCATTTGAGCTATAGAAACAGAGATAATCGTGATAAACAGATTTTTGTGACCTTTGACCTTGAATAACTTATGACGCAGACACAAGATTTTATGAGACTGTTAGAGCCAACTTTTAGAACACCAAAATGAAGTTGTATACAAGTTTTCAGCTTATTATCTATCATTCCGAGGTATCCCCAATTTGACAGGTCTATTAGACAGTTTACCCATAATGTAATTTCAAAGTCATCATTAGTATGTTTTTACTTTGTTCAAACCGTAAAAACCAATTATTAAACCCCTTTTTGCACCACTCAAGAGGCCTGCAAAAAACTGTGTAAAATAAAGGAAAGTGTAAAAATTTAAATTTTTTTACAGGAATCGAAAATGCTGTCATAGTTGCGTTGTCGAAGTTGCAGGGCTCGACTATACTTTCATTTATGTACCTATTTTAAGTCAGATGTGTAACTGTTTAGTATATGTTTCGGATTCATGTAAAACTTTTGTGTTTGTACATATACTGAATGTTGTGTATTAACGTGTTTTCACGACTTATCGAAATGCTTAGCATTTACATTGTATACATTTAATATTAAATTTCTTTAATAGTTAAATGTTGGCAATGTTTAAACGCTTGTGTATGTTTTTATGTTGCTTGTGAAGTGTGCAAGTGTAGTTGTTTGTTTGTTGCGCTGCTGCGTGGTAGGTGGCGCACAGCGAGTGGGAGTCTTCTCAGGTGAGTGCACGCCACCTGCTGTCTAGTGCTTGGTACAGCCTATTCACAGAAAACTGAGCACATCCAAGCCCTGGTTACTTTTTTCCCTTCTAACCGATTTTTATACTTCCACCATTCATTACCAGATGATCTAAGTAACAAACACAGTGTGTACATTCTACCACATTAAAAAGATAATGTTTGATGACCAAAAAAAATTAAAAATTACTTTTCGTAGGTTAGTCATCAGAAGTGATTACTTTACCACGAACACTTAAAATTCTTCATCCATGTAAGAACACCAGTTAATGGTGCAGAAGAGAGGCATCACCTTGTAATTTCTTTTCCAACCTTCATTAGCAACTGTATTACGATATACCAGAGTGTACAGTCAACACACGTACAAAGTTCAAAATGTAATGAATTTTAAGTAATTATTATTGGTGCTTGCTCTAATTCCAGTAGAAACAAAAGAAAAATAAGCAGGAGGTGGTAGACATCTTGTTTGCTTGTTATTAGTGTTGTGAGTAAGATACGAAGTAGACTCATAGCAGGTGAACATTGGTAAAAAACAAAACCTAGGCATCATCTTAACGAAGCCAAATTGTTTAACCGTACCGATAGTGCTGTTCTCATGCAGAAACAATTTGCAGAATCACTGGCCAGCCCTGGAGGAAATTACCACAAGAGACCAAGAGCAGTGATTTGTTTCCCCCTACACCTTGCTGGGATATACTGTACTATTTGGATGTGGCCCATGCATAACACACACAATTCAAGAATTCAAGTTCTGTTCAATATACTGCATGAACGATGACGACACACATAACTGAAACCAATAAATAATGTATTTTCTTTATGTGTAAAACAAAAAAATAACGCTGTTTCTAATTCCATACGCTCAGGCTGGCGATCATAAAACATAATAATTTACATATTACCAGTGACTTAACATCATTTGGCAATGATATTCATAAACAGTCATTTATGTGTTTATCAGAAACCCATATTTATTAAACAATGGACACACATTCAATGACTGATGTCACCTGTCTGTGAAATTTCGAACCACGTCTGTAGCGTGGAGTGTTAGAAGCTATGTGCAATGACAGTTAATATTCAGCGGTCCAGTTGCATCACTTTGTGATGGTGCTAAGTCATATTATAGTCATTAGGTATGGTAACAAGATCATAAATAAATATTTTAAAGTATATTACATACAGAGAGGTTGATTGCAATTGATGTTCTTTCACTAATTTATTCAAATAGGAAAATACACTAAACTACATGCAATGGTTCGCTACCAACCATACAAGCAAGTAATGTATCTCTTGTTAACATTGACTTATATGCAGTAACGGCTAGTGATTTTTTAAGGTTACATCTTTAGTGCTCACTTTATCCCAAATGACCTATAACAGAATCATAATAATCAGCAGTAACATTCTACTTAATAATATTTGTATGGAATCACTCTCGCATATTTCAGTTTGTTCCCATAATTTTATTTTATTATGATATGCATTTTACGCATCACAAACTGCTGAACAAAATTGAATCATTGTATAGTAATCCCTGAATCAAACGACATTACACAGTGTCAGATAATTACATGTTTGATCGCCAATGTTGTTAGATCCAAAGTAATTAATTTTGGCCCCCTAGTCCCCCTCAAAAAATGTTAAATAATTTTGGAAACTGTGTGTTATCTAAACTTCTCCTGGATGTCACATTAAGTAGTGCCTGTATCATGGTCGGATAATAAAGATAAAATTATGGTGCATGCATTAATATAGCTATGAAGTTTCTGTGTAGAAAATGTTACACCAAAAACTGACTCTTTAAACATGAAACATCTCTTTTAGCCATTTTGACTCCCAGATAAAAAAAACATAAAGAATGTAAGTGGAAATGTAAACTTGTGGTCAGGAATGTAACGAATAGAAACACATGTTTTTGCAAAAATTTTCAGTGCAAGCTATATTTCAATAGGTACAAAATATGTGTACATGCATTTCTCCTTCAGTTATTTTTTGCTTGCTCTTTTTGTGAGGGGAAGTTTCTCATTTTTTACTGTGCCAGTTAGGACGATGTTAATGAATCACCACAGGTGGGCAATTTGCTGGTAGGTGCTTCCCTCCCCCTCACATCCCAGAAATGTGCGAGTTGAAATCACCCAACCACTAATGGGGACATCAGCAGAAGTGTTTTGATTAACAACTAGTCTCAGGATCTTTTTATGCAAGAAACAGCCCTAATAATGTTTATTTAATGCTATTTGTAAACATATTCCATGTGTACACTTGCTGTCGTTTTTTTAAAAAATACAGTTTTTTCTGAAGTTGTACATACCTACCATGTGTTGATCTACATATAACCTTGTCTTTACTCCTTATTCAATTGTCTTGACATCATCAGTCTTGAGGTTTATTGAATTTAATACATAGTGTTAAAATGGTAAAAGGACATCTCCTCAATGAGTACATGACTGAGGACATGAGCATGAAGCGTCTCTGTCCATTTAGGGCTCGGCAACCTAGTACCTCACGATTGCTAATCATCACTCTTCCCTTCTTTGTTAGACAACAGAGACACCATCACACTCAGGAATATAACATACTGCTGGTTCAACTCTAATGTTTACTATGCACATGCAGATACGTATGCGTTACTCAGTCAAGTGGTTACTCACTGGAGAGGATTTCTATCCTAAGGGTTCCCACCCTTCAGTTTGTTTGTCATCGTATCAGGTCAGTGACCTTGGATGTCAGCTCAATCTTGCCCCCTCCACAGTGTTCTCCACCCTCAGCCCTTCTGGAGGGAAAAAACGTTGGCGGTAACAAAGGCATTTGTTGTTCAGCGCTGTGACGGGTAGGACGTATGTGTCCCATTAGACTGCTTTACTTCTGTGTACTGTACATAGTGTGTCGTCTATTTCGTTCAAGCTTATAAATATTGTCATACCCGTGTAATCAAGAGTACGTGTATCTATCTGCATGGTAGGTACTGGCCTTTGTATAGGTCCTAGGAAAAGGGTCATGAGGCACAACCTTTGAATAGTGTCCTCAGGTGTTTTCCGTCCGAGTCCGCCCCGTGCCTAAATCCTCGGCAGTATTAACATTGCTCGATCGTCTCACCGGAGGAAGGAGAGGCACACGAACGAACCATCATACCCTGAGATAGGCAAACACCTTCCTTGCCGGGCACAGACCAGGTGGTGCAAGTACTGTTTCACATCAGAACTGTTTACTGCACGTGTTCGATAACCTGCAGTTCTTTGTGTCCCAACTTCAACCCCCTCTGTCTCCTCCAGATGGTGACATGTTCACATAGACTTCAGTGTATGCACTACCAGTAGACTTGAATAGAAAAACAAGGTACACAGTTTTACGTAGATTTTAATGTGGTCAGAATATGATGGATTGTGTTCGTTCATTGTGTATGACACAATTTAAGATAAAGGGGTGGCAGAGTCTTGGAGTTGTTTCTATCTGTGGTAAGCTACGCAGGTGACACATTTCTATAACACACACACTGGATAAGGAGGTGTGAAAAGGGGGCATTATCCAGCGCCGCTTAGGCTTAAGAACCAGTGAAGGTACAACTTATGTAAGTCATAAAATGTTGGTTTTAAATAGTAGTGATATTTAGGTATTTATCACATTCACCAAACTCAAGAACTACAATACTCTATGTGCACAGAATGCAATCTTTAAACATGTTTACAGTTTACTTTCACTACTGCACTATAAGGTGGAGGGAAGTCGACATGTAACTATGATTGTGCATTCAACAAGTGTTGTACATATGTACACAGACAGTGATGTTCAGTCCTCACAACACATGTACACAAGCACAACAAACTGTAGATTGAAAAGTAGTTTCACTTTACACACCTTTTGTGGGTTAATTGAAACACACCTTGCAAGATAGTTCACTTGGTCAAAGAGAGGAAGAGTACAGCATACTACTGGGAATACTTTAGACACACGTAGTTAATCAAAAACTCATTTTAGACTGCTATGTAAGATTGGCACCATGCTAATGTCTGTTGCATGAACAGATAAACTGAACATAAAGTTCTGGCCAAGTTGTTATTCTACAGCTGATCCTCTGAATTACCTCCTTCTTCTCTCAGAACTTTCGATCCCCTAGACTCTAGACCTGTCAATAATTTTTTTTTCAAAGATAGTAGAGAATGTAATATTTTTGATGTGTCACAGTGCCTCCACTGTTCTGTGTCTGCAGGAACTGTACTCCCAGTCAAGGGACAAGGTCGGAGTTATGTTTGCCAGCATCCCCAACTTCACAGAGTTCTATTCAGAGGACATCAACAAAGGCATGGAGTGCATACGACTGCTTAACGAAATTATAGGTATATGATCAATGCAGCAATAGAAATATATACTGTAATAAATTATAGTAAACACCACAGTGAAGCAGGTAAGTACAAGCGAAGCATATTTCATCAAGGAACAAACTCTCTAATACCCACAGTTAACCCGCTAATAACAGTGGCAGTGTGCAAGGGCATGTATGCAACCATGATACAGTGGGACCTTGTTAATACAAACCCTGTTAATACAAAGTTCTCATTAATACAAAGTGGTTTCCTGTCCCCCTGGAATGAGATGAGATTTTGATTACTACAACTTCAATGCCCAATAAAAAAAATCCTTTGTATATAAATCAATGTATTATCAAGTTCGCCGGTTAAACTAAGTTTTAGTGGTGTTAAAAATGTTTGGATTTTGAGGATACATAGCCTGAAAAATATTTGCAAACTTTTTTGATATTTTAATAACACCTGTTAATACGAATCTCATTGTTGAAAAACTGCAAATATTTTGGTTTCTTCAGGTTTGTTTTAAAGAGGTTCCATTGTAATTATGCTATGGACAGTGCAATGAAATGATGCTTTATGTACACATTTAAAAGTTTGTGGTAGTTAAATTCTAAACACTCCAATTCATATGTACATGTTTTTTAAAGTCAGTATGGGAAAACTACAAAACAACAATTCTAGATAATGATATTTGCCAACTTTATGAGCAAACATTTACCCATTTTGATGCATTTGTTAAGTGTGGTCTCTTGCGTCGCAAGTAAATGTATGAGATTTCGGCATCAAAGAATGTTCTTCAGAAATACATAAATGGAGAAAAATTTTTGCCAGCAAAGTTGGCAAAACTATTGTCTAGGATTTTTTATATATACATACGTATATATAGGCTTCAAGAAAACTACAATTTTAAACAGACGTTTTTAACAAATATTCTATAAACCAATACGGGACAGTTTGAGGGCTTTGGCAAGAATTCTGATTGTGTTATCACTATGGAGAACATATTTTCGATGCATGGAGAAAATAAAAAATAGCAGTATGATAATTACGTAAAAATTAAAGCATGTTAAAATAAAATAAAATAGTTATACAAAAATAATATCAAAATATGTGTTAGTTTCACACTGTACCGCGAGGTTATTTTTCACAAGCTTACACTTAGTCTTTGCATAGAGCTGTTCGGTATTAGTCTCTAGGGTATTTGCTTGTAGTGCTGAATTATGTGCCGTTCCCTGTCATGGTGACAGAGACTCTGTTCAGAATGTCTGTTAAAACTGTTAGCTGCAGTTTGCCACACAGGCAGTGCAGTGCTGAAGCATGCTGAGATACACGAGTGCAGAGGTTTGTGGTGTAACTTTGATGGTGTCAACTATGGTATTTATGTGTCCACGTAATGAGTTAGGTGTATATCTGAAGAGACATTCCTGCACTTATTGTAACTGGTTACAATACCAAGTGGGTTCATAAAGTTGCGTACCCTCACTTGCACCTTGCCATTGCTATCAACGGATTAACTTTGAGCATTAAACAATTATTTTTTTTTATTAAGGCCACAGGTATTATTCATACTGTTTTTGCTAGTTTAAGTTTTAAGTCATGAAAGGACACATACCCGTATATCGCAAAACTAAATGTTGGAAATTGTTAACCCAATTTTTCAAGACATAAGTTTCTATAATTTTGGCTAGTTATTCACTTAATTAAATTTTCTTACAGTCAATACCTAATTAGCCAAAATTATATGGTATGTTTTAAAAAAATTAGCCTACATAGTACAAATAATTTCCAACATTCCTATGTAACGATTTTGCTAGGTATCTGCTCGTTTTCAGAATTTAAAAAATAAAACTTACTAAAATAGCACAAATGGGACCCTTACCTTAAATATGCTCCATTAGTACTTACTTTTTGACTCTTATCTTTATTATCACTCCATAATACATGTAAAGTTATTTGGACGTAACAATAATCTGCTATAAAGACAATTTTTGTTGACATTTACAGTTGTTATAATGGGATTCCAGTGTATCAGTTTTTTCTTTTCCCAAACTCTCCATATAGTACTCTATCTTTCTACGTTTGTCTACCATTTGTACAGTAGCTACTAAAATTTGTTCTAGAGGTAAGCTTTTTGCTGCTTTGCATAGTAGTTCTTTGCCACGTCGCTGAAGCTTTCATATTTTACCATAGCAATAATTGAAGATGAGTGTCTGAAAAGTGTTTACATTGAGGAGTTAGTATAAATAGTTTTATTTGTGATGTTTGCAGCGGACTTTGATGAGCTTCTGGATGAAGACAGATTCAAGAGCATCGAGAAAGTTAAAACAGTGGGTGCAACTTACATGGCAGCCTCTGGATTGAACCCAGCAGAAAATGTGAGTATTTTATCGAAACGGTTTTATACATTTTAAACTGAATGATACGTATATTTTTCTCAAGTGTTATGTATAGCAGTGTTGCATGGAGCCATAATAAAATTTGTCACGTAAAAAATCCAGCTTAGTTCTACCAAACTTAATATGGTTTGTTTAATACTTATGTTGTATGCTTGTTTTTATTTTGTGTTTGCTTATGTATGTGTTTACTATAAAATGTAGATAGGAGTGTACAAGTACTTATAGAGCTGTACTGCACGTAGAGGAACAAATAATACACTTAAGGACAACACACATTTTGCGCGGGCGGTGAGCGATAGTACACTGTTAAAAACATAGATAGATAAAGACATTATTACAACAGTAATGACTATATTAATTCACAGTACATACACAATCTTGGCTGCATCTACATATATTATAAACATGTTTACAGGTTGTCCAAATTATTAGTTACTCAATACTGTACTACAACACACAAAACTGCCACTTTGAGCAAACATATACCAGGAACCTTCTCTTCTCATATTCTCCATTCCATGACTGTCCCATGAAAGTGGGCCAGTGACCAAGTTCTCTCTGCCTGGATGTAAACACAGACAACTTTCTTATAGCTCTTGATAAGGAAACAGTTAAAGTTTATACTAGTCTGCAGTTCTTTGCTTGTTTTTGTCTCTTCTAGACTTAGTCAGCCTCCTTAAACTCGGTAGCCTGTCTTTATCTGAGCAACATACAGCAGCCGTGACTCTTGAATGAAACCACTGAACAGTACCAATCCCAACCAATCCCACATAGCCATCAGCGTAGGCTTCAGTTGTTTATTTTATTTTGGAATGGTAGACAACAGTTTTCATGAGACCTATAGTCTACCACTGAGGAAACACACAGAAGTACACTGATAATAACAGCTTTAGGACAGTTTGTGCATTGATACATTATTACGGTAATAAAAATTACAGAAATATTAATGATGACAGTCTAGGTAATATAGTATGTTTCAAAATTGGTATAGTCTGTCTCGTGTAACTTTCCCGTATTTTGACAATTCTCTTCTGGGAAATGTGCCTGGCAGTTCCATTGTTTGGAGCTTTAAACCTACCTGGCTTCCTGGAAAGCACTGTCTACACAATCCTCTTTACAGACACACCTCTCATAAGTGAACTGTCAAAATATGGAATTATTACATGAGATAGACTTTAGTTGCTCCTTGTTTGGCCTGTGCATTTAAGCAGGAAGAGAACCAGGTTGAATACTGGACTTCCATGCTCGGTAAACCTTAGAGCTTAGTGTACGTTTAAAGTACGTAAGTGATTTTGTGGCTGGGAAGCTTATCTCAAATGAAGTTATGGAGCAGAACGAAGGTACTGTCTCTTTCTTGTAAGTCGCTCACTACTGACATAGGCTTTATTACTCGTGGCGTGGCATATTCCAATTGTGACTGTTCTGCACTTGAACAATGCAAAACAGTTTATATGGAGCAAAAATACAGTGTTTATTTTAATAACTGTGTTTGTTATTGATACAATAGTAAGGTTAGTAGGGACGAGTCATTTCGTGCATCTAATTATCGACTGATCAAGAAGAAAAATTGTAGTACAGTAACCTGAAAAATTTCTTAGGCTTGAATTTTGGCCTTTTTGGAATACCTTGGGAAGGGCAGGGGGAGAAGAATTTTGTGTTTTAAGGAAAATGTTGTCACAAATGTTTTGGACTGTAAATGTGGCATTGTTCCTACTATTGTTGGAGCATAAACAATACGCACTCATGAGCAATCACGTGAATATTGCTTAGTTTCAGTTTTCAGGGCACACTGGGGGGTGCACCTCCGAAGTAGTCAATTGGAATACGTCATCTGGTTCAGTGCACTGTATCTTCTGTCACCATGACTGTTCAGACATTTGTCAAGTTACTACGTCAGTGGCTGCTTGATTAGCCACTAATCTTCATCTCTGCACGTACTTACTCCTGTTTGCTCTATGTTTCCTCTCGAAGGCACGTACAGAAAAAGCCCAAGAGCACCTTTGACAAACAGGTGGTGTGTGAAGCGACCACGGGTAATTTACTGGGGGAGTCAGCATCTCCCGTAGGATATCTGCTATCTGTCCAGTATTCCTTCCACAAGCAATCACAAACATGTGTCATGATTTCCACCCATGAGATATACCCAGGAGATACAATGGTCCCTCACACTACTCTACAACATTGCTTTGCTTAAACAGTACGAGGCTATTTTAGCATACAACGGTCTTACCTTATTCCTCTGGTTGTGGGGATCTCTTAAGATCAAAGTGACGACTGAAGCAAGAGACCATATTGGCCCGATGCCATACTATCCTATCATTACATTTAAAATAGGATAAGTGTTTTTGGAATTAATTTTATGTACGCCAATAGCAGTTTTATTTTTTGATTGTGATGTGCAGCAAAGTTCGCATCGGTATTTATTCACGTGTTTCATAACTGTAATGGGACGTGTTGTAGACCTATAGGCCTAGTATATAACAAAATGGAATGGGCACTGTATGTCACTATTTTAGGGTGAACAAGGACAAAAAAAATTTTTTTATTGTTGTACATATTTTATTTACTTGTGTTTTGGAGTTATTGTCATACTGTATATATATTTACAGTTCCCTGAATTTTTACTAAGTTGTGTATTATATTCAATGTCATATGGGAATAGTAATATGTGTAAGCCTTCTTCATATATAAGACATAGGTTAATATATTATTCACAAACTTTTAAGACATTTATCATATTTTGTCACTGCTAGTTTATTACGTCTACATTTTGACATGCTAATAATATACAGTAGATATTTTTTCGTGTGAAATTGTTGAAAGTTTTATTTACAAACATTGTAGAAACAATTTGGGATGGAATGTAGAGGGACTGGAACGCATATATTAAAGATCTTATGTACATAACCCTATCTTATAATATAGAAGTTACTTTGCAGTTATTTATGGTAATTAACTGTTAATGATATCTGTTACTGATACAGTAATTACAGTAGTAGATAACATTTTGTACGGAGCAGTGTAATAAGGCAGTAAACATTGTATAGGTGATTCGGAATAAAGTGAACACTCAGATAAGCCATGATTAATTTCTATTTTCTGCCAGTTTATATCTTTTTGCCGAACGTAAACATAAATATTGCCAGGTTTTTTTTTTACATAGGGTCGTGCAAAGTTTACAACTAGTACATTAAACTGCTCCAGTAAATGTTATCTACAATATCTACTCATTAAATGCACAGGGGCTGAATATAAGATATAATCAAAAGTGATCTTAGTTTTAAATACATGCGTGTTAACGTCTTATAATACTGGTTTCTGTCCATCGACTAATTTATACAACGTGCACTATTGCCGTTACGAATCTCGTAAATGCTGGCATATTTTAGTTGAATTTGCAACTCAAAACTGCCACTGAAAACAGACATGACACACGCAATTCAAGAATTCAAGTTTCGTTCAGTTCTACTGCCACGAACGACGACACACTTCAGAAACAATGAATAACATATTTTCTTAGAATGTGAAGTAAAAAGTATGTTGTTTCTATACTGGCAAACGTAAAACATAATTTACAGAATACTGATGGTTTCACATAATTTGGCAATGATATTCGTAGTACGTAATTTCCAATACTTTTGAATGTGTATATACGCACAACGAACAAACACACGCAAATGATGCAACTTGGCGGAGCGGCAAAAAAACGGCGAGAACCTAACTCTGATGCCCTGTTGGTGGAATTTTGAACTGTCTGAAGCGCTGCGCAAGCTGTAATGAGCACGATAACTTGAGGTCAGCGATAGTGTCACATTAGCCTGACGCCAATTGAGTCTAATTATAATGTAAGTTGGAATGTCAATAAGATCATAAATAAATATTTTGAAGTATTTTTAATACAGAGAGGTCGATTTCATCTGATGTTCTTTCGTTAATGTTGTATTCAAATAGGAACATACACGGAACTACATGCGATGAATCGCTACCAGCCATACAAGCAGTAAAGTAACTCTTGTTAATGGTGACTTATATGCAGTAACGAATAGTGATTTTTTTAAGTGTTAAATCTTTAGTGCTCACTTTATCACGAATGACCTATATTAGCACATTGAAACAAAATAACGTGGCAATGTTTATGTTCGCATGAAGCAGAATGATACAACTGGTTGAAAATTTAAATTTAACAAGGCATTAAGAAATGCTCACTTTATCCCGAGCCTTGTCTCTTTGATAGGCTGCTGTGAGCTGACATGGACAAACTTCTTATTCTCGTTTTATGGTGCAGTGAAGTGTGTGAGTTTGTTACTTGTGCAGGGAGAGGACGAGTATGAACATCTGTGTGCTCTAGTGGACTTTGCCCTGGCAATGAAGCAACGACTAGATGATGTGAACACACACTCCTTCAATAACTTCCATCTACGTGTTGGTAAGTTCCTCTTATTTTTGTTGGTGGGTTTTTTTCCTTAAACACTGCTCCGTTAAGAGGTTGCAGCCCCCTTTCTTTTTCTCATATCAAATACTGTTGAGTGATAGTAAAAAAACAGAGGCATATTTAGTCTGAGGCATGGCAGGAACGTGAATTTTGATCCCGAAAAAAAGAATTTTCACGTTTTAAGAACCTAAAGAATTTTTTGTAATCCTATTCACAACTATAGATATCTATGTATTTGAAAGACATAGGAAACCAAATATGTAAGAACTTTATTGCAGGCTTTTTGTATTGTGTATCTATAGTCTGGCTTACATAAAAATTCCATTTTTTGACAGTTCTGAAGACTATTCATGTGTACAAATTTCTATGACAAAATACATTTCATTTTGACGTACTGTATGTATTGAGAGCCAGCTGTGTGTGTTTGTACAAAAATCACTTACAAAAGGAAAACACTGCTTATTCCATGGCAACATCTGTACAAAGCACTGCCAACACAACTGTCAAAAATGGAATTCTTACGTGAGACAGACTATACCTATGTCTTCCAGGATGTATTCCTTTGTTGGGATATTGTTAGTATGGGTTTACAGTTGTAACTTCCCAACCTAGTCAGAGGTCCAAGGTAACGTATAGGCCTCAGTGCATCTCACTTTTACACCACATTTATCTCTCTGTGCAGAACACAGTACAGCACAATGTACTTACTAACTGAAGAACGTGTGCATTATGTTACACTGGGATTGGGTAAAATTGGCTATTATTCCAAACATGGTTATAGGCTGTTTACTGTAAAGTGAGCATGTTTGAAGACATTCAAGTATGTATTCAGAATTTTAAAAAACTGTAGCTTCAGGTGTTAACTTTTGAGAAGAGCACAGTCTATTATAAACTTTGGTTATAACTAAGGGTTCCATGTTTATGCTAAAAATTGGGGAAAAAAATTCAAATTGGCTGAAAAGGAAATAAGTAACATCTTCAAAAGTAGTCTATATCTGTCGTTCATTATGTATATATATTTTTTCCCCACTTCACTGAGAGACTCTGGAGGTTATAAAAGTGTAGTGTGAAACAATGGTTTCTGCAACCTCGACAATGTAGCTCTCTCCCAGACGTATAGTAAATAAGTATTCAAGGTCTGAGAGAAAGAGGTCTTGACACTGCGTATGCTCTCCAGCAAGGGAAAGTGACTCCCTTTTTGTCGCTGAGCGCTAGTAGTAATTTAGTGGAAGATTTTCAGTGTTTACATCTGGCGATGTTACAATTTTTACAATTATTTATATAAAATTATGTTAACATGGCAAGCTGGTATTGTAGATATATGTTTTGTATCCATAAATGCATTGGCATATGTGTGGCACTGTTTATATAAATCATCTGAAAAAATATTATGTACTATTGTTTTGTAAACACATTCTTACAAAATCTATTCTTTCCTGTCCTACAAAATTTAAGAATAGTTTAAATGTGTGTCTACATGTAAAAGATTTAAAAACAAAATTTTTTGATTTTAAATGA
Source organism: Medauroidea extradentata (assembly GCA_003012365.1). Taxonomy (NCBI): domain Eukaryota; kingdom Metazoa; phylum Arthropoda; class Insecta; order Phasmatodea; family Phasmatidae; genus Medauroidea; species Medauroidea extradentata. The sequence goes on along the minus strand of PNEQ01082304.1, from coordinate 24,361 downwards.
AATTGCGTTTAGATTATCTGGATTTTCAATATTTTTCTTCTATAATACAGGCAATTCCGACAAGGACAACACATTTAAAACTGTGAAATCTTGCTAAGCCAAAGACAAGAAAAGAGTAATCTTCCAATAAAAGACTACTAGCGCTGCGACAAAAAAAAAAAGGAGTCACATTTTATTCCTCAGTGTCAAGACCTTGCCTTCATAGACCGTGTAAGTAATACACGGCAGATGCAGATGTGCTAGCAGCAATAACCAACTATAATTAACCGATTTTTTCAGCAAATGTTGAAAATACGGGCAGATATTTTTACATAAGGTTGCTTTTGTTTGATGTGCCATTTAGATTTTTATTGTTCTACAAACTTTTTTAGTTTTTAATAATGGCATTGCCATCTGCTTATTTTCTCACTTCTCTATAACGGACGCAAAGAGGAAACAAATAGGGACCAAGAATGTAGTATAAAGTACTATACTGTTGCTGCAGAGATACGGTACAAAAAAAGTTCTCGTATATACATCTTGAAATTTACTTTAGATAATAGTGTCTGTGAATACATTGTTTTGTTCTGTGGCAGGTATAAGTTGTGGGCCGCTGGTGGGCGGAGTGATTGGTGCCCGGAAGCCTGTGTTTGACATCTGGGGGAACACAGTGAACGAGGCATCACGCATGGACTCCACAGGAACCATGGGGCAGATACAGGTCCCCAAAGATACAGCAGTGGTACGTAGCATATTTGCAGACTTGGGAAAGTTAACCAAAATATCTAACTGATTAAAGTTGAAGTTAATGCCTTAAAATATTAACTGATTACAGTTAAAAGTTAACTTTTAAAATATTAACTGATAAAAATTAAAGTTAAAAGAAAATTAACTGATTATAGTTCAAAGTTAGTGTCCCAAAATATTTGTATGGAGAAAAATAAAATGTTACACACGCATGACCACATTACCAAGAAATTCATTATTTTAACACCTTGAAAACCATAAAAAAATTGCTATTTCATTCAGTTTCTGAAAAATGAAATAAATTCCCGGCCAATGTGACATAGTAAAAGTTAGAAATAAAAACCATTCAAATAACAAGTTAAAGTAATGTCTACTAACTCTATGCGCTGCATCATACCAACAAATTAAATCGCACTCTTCTTATGTTCCTTCGTTTCCGAGAAAAAAAATTGTTCGCTTCGTTATCGATCTGCTGGTCGAGACAAACGCGGCTGTGGTGCCAAATACTGTATCTCGTTCGTTTGACTCTGCCTGCATCGTATAGCTGGTGCTAGGTGTGATTTGTGTAGTGTTCAGTGTATAAACCTAAAATGCTATTTTTGATGTTGATATTGTGTGTCTGTTTTGGACGCTGAAGCCATCCCGTTATTTTCTAGTGCATTCATCGGTTTGCAGAAACTAACTCGTTACTTTTAATCGCTAGCCAATAAATTTAACTATTAAAAGTTTAAAATGGGCTAGTTTCGAAAGTAACGATTAAGTTAAAAAGTTATCCGAATTATTAATGATTAATTTTAAATCCCAAGTCTGCATATTTGAAACACAATATTTAAAAAATAATTATATCCATTCTCTGAAAAGGTTGTTGTTATTTATAAAAAAATTTATTAAAATTTACCAAGAAATTTAAAACTCAGTATAAACAAGTGAAACCTTTTTTTTTTTTACTCATCCAGGTACCTGGAAAAATTGTTGTAAAGTGCAGGAAATATAAAGATTGGGAAGTTTCTAGTGTAAAAATAATAGGTGTGAAATATGCAAAAGTGTGATTGCAACGCACAGTGTATCTTCAACTTGCGCTGTGTGACTCCAGTTGTCGTGCTAAGTCTTCAACATATTGTTTGGCCGGCAGATCCTAGAGGCGCGAGGGTTCCAGATGAAGCTGCGAGGGATGATTGCAGTGAAGGGGAAGGGGGAGATGGAGACGTACTACGTGGTGGGCCGCCGCAGCTGTCGGGCGGGAGGCTTCACTCGTCAGCCCAGCACCTACAACAGTTTGGCTGCTGTCGTGTACGGCATGGTGCAGGCTCGCCGCAAGCAGACCATCAAGAAGAGCACGACACGTGAGTTCCCACCAGCCACTGTTGTTGTGGTTATTGTGTGCAGGCTACCTAGGAGGAAGAAGTACCACCTTTCCCACAGTGTGCTATTTCTCATCCAATAAGATTTCTGCAGTCACCCTTGCTGTTCTAGTATGCAGAACCCATAACCAAATAATTGCTCCACTTGGAATCAGTGGTAATGTATCACGATCAGCCACTTGAAAATTATGTACTTGTACTCGTAGCTTCGAATAATAGTACTTGTGGTAGTTCTTTCTTCATACATGTATTGCAAAACCAAGCTGCATTTCTACGTCTATATGCTGTAAACTATGGGCACCGAAGAAGCATATCCCAGTGACTTACTCTGTGTCTTGTTGTAATTTTCAGTTCATGTTTTTTCGTTAAAAACTATCGTGTCACTGAATACAGGGATTTATTATTTTTACTCTTTGAAGTATGTAAGAGGTCAACAATATACAGTGTTTACAAGTAATGCTTGTGTTACTTACGTGTATCAGTTTACAATTTAACAAAAACTTCTAACATACTGAATAAAGTAGATAAAGTATGTATCACAGGATGTTACAAACAAAAAGAACCTGGGGTGGCTTATGTTGGTGGTAATAAATTGGAAAATCCAACAGTGTGTAATGTTTGCAATGTTTATTGTATTGCCAAATAATTTTAAAATTTTGAAATGTGCTGTGATTACCCAACTGTAGAAAATGTGTACAGTGGAATCATTTTAAATTTTGGTAAAGTGTTACATGTTATTTACTTGTAGGTTCATTGGAGTACTGGAATAGAAACATTTATAACTGTACATATATAATTAAACATGTTAAAATATAATAATTCATTAAACATCACCCATCTTCAAGTTATAAATGTGACACAGTTCACAAACACCATGTCACCCTACTTAAAAAACAAATTTCCATTGATAGAGACTTTCTGACTATTTGTACTCTGAAAATTTTAAAAATAAAATTAAAAGAAGCAGTTAGAAGCTAAGCAATTGTAATTAATTAACATTATGCATGGAATGAGCCAATAACATGGTTTACTCTGATACTTGCATTCCAATTTTGTATTAAAATAAATAATTCTACATTCATTTTAAATTTTGTAACGTAAGGTATTAACATTGTAGATGTTATTAAGTATGTAGTTTGTTACGTTTCAAATTTTTAAACTTAAAAATAATGTGCATATGTGAGTATGTGTGCATGTGTGTTGTATACATACTGTACATAATCACGTATATGTATATATGTTGGTGGATGTGCAGCTGGTGGTAGCGTGATCAGTCGAACACACTCGCAGCAGAAGGGCGTGGATGGTGGCAGTGTGGGCAGGCTAGCCAACTTCAGCAGCATGCGTGTGCTGGGCCGCTCAACACCCAGTCACGCAAGGCGCAACACAACGCGAGCAGGTGGCGGCCACCAGCCTTCGCACTCTGCTGGCAACGCGTGGACGCAGGGCAGCATGCGCCAGCTATCAGCTGCACGCAGTAGCTCGATACTGCTTGCCTCACTGCAACCCTCGTCCGCCCCTCAGACACCTGCAGTCAGCGGCGACTGGCAGCCACTGTCGCGCAAGGTATCTGGAGCCTCTCTGCAGCAGGAAGGAGGGGACCAAAGGTGAGGAATGGCCACCCTGTGCTGCGTGTCTGCAGCTTGTTCCTGGTCATTCGACCCCCTCCTGGAGGCCTGGCTGTCGTCAGGCGTGTCCTGTCTGCTGATGTAATCAAGCGAATAACGCCGGTCCAGGGTGCTGGAGGACCATATCATCTGCCAAGCTCATCACTTGCCTCAAGTGTTTTTTATTTGATGTGTGGAAATGTCAGCCTACAATGACAGAATAGTGCCAGTTTGCTATGGCTGTGTGTAAAATTATTTTATTTGGGACGAAGAAAGAATGCTGGGTAAAAATGTAATTCATTTGACCAAATTACACAATTTATATTCAGATAAGTAGTAGTACAATGCACATAAAATAAAGATTATTTTATTTCCACAGAGTTTATTATGTAATAAAGTAGACTGTGGTTTTAAGTCTAGAAATATTCTCCTAAAACTGTTATTTAAATAATTAAAAAATTAGTGGTTAAATAAATTTAACAAAATTAAACAACACTATGATACATTAAGGTTGCTGCCTGCCATGCACTTCAAGTGCATTATAGTGTTATAGTGTTTTTTGAAATATCGCCAAGCGTTTAACTGGATGTTTTTGAAGTTTTTTTCACCAACTTTTTTCTTTCACGGCTGTGGCGTACCTGTTGATGGTAAATGTGTTTTGTTATTGTGAGCCAACAGAAATGTTTAAAATTACTTTAAATTTCAACAAAACATTCCCAAGGATTTAACTTATTTTGGAGGAGGGGGGGTTTAAAAAATATTAAGTCGGATTTAACGAAACACTAATTAGAGTAAACATTTTCAGGTTCCATGGCATTTCGTCAGATCAGGGTTCTACTATTCTCTGAACCTTGTTTAATGAAGACCATTTTTCAAGTAGGTCGAGGAATGGTGACTGTTCCAAAGAGGTATGTAGCACAACACTTCTATACTCTTCTGTGCAAGTGGTGCTTGAATCTCTGAGTTTAGGAATAGCCCAATGCTGCTTGTCCTTACATAGTCAAGCAGGCCCTGACCTTCACAGAGGATGCCCTACGAGCTGCACAGGCATAAGGCTTTGAGAGGTGCAATCTGCTGGGTTTTGTTCACTAGGTACATGATGCCACGAATCAACTGCAGTATAGCTTTGAACTTCACTAACACGTTTGGCAACAAATGTCTTCCACATATGTGGTGACGCTTTCATCCAGGATAACATGACAGAAGAATCAGTCCAGGCGTGGGTGCCTTCTAAGGCCAAGGTAGATGAATACTTATCCATCACCAAATGTAGACAACGAGCCAGGAGTACAGCAACACAAAGTTCTAGTCGTGGAAGTGTTACTCTCCCATGCAGTAATTCAAAGCTGGAGTCTACACTGCCCTTCATAGTGCAGCGAGGAACTGTTATTGTGGAGCAATCGGATAGCTCATTTTGAATGGTTTCCCCAATTGGTTACAATGCCACGTAGAGTTAAGAGTGTCAACCATCCCAGTGGATCGACAGGATTCCTTGCTTGGTGAAAACCAAAGGTTTAGGTTGGCTGTCATAAGTGAAGGTGTCAGCTGGGATTCCATTTCAGCCCCAAAACCTTGACACTGGTCTTCATCGAATGAGTAGGATGTGCAGGAATGATGCACATCATCTGGAGACAAATCTTCAAGCACAGCATGACAGTTTCTTGTAAACTTATGAAGTTGGAACCCATTTTTTGAGAGCAGCTGTTGCAGATCCTGTCTCAGTTTCACAGCAGACGTTAATTTGTCCCAGTGACATAATTGTCAACATGTGTGTCGGACAACAAGACCTTTGCAGCACACTATAGTTCTCACCTTTTGCCAGTTGGCGCAGTGTCCAGAGGGTGAATAATGGGGCTGAGTTAACACTGTATGTGACGTGTGTTGAGATGATACACTTCCACAGGGTGACCCTCAGACTCCTGCTACAATATGTGCTGATAGTCTCTATGCTCAGGTGAGACCATACTTTGATGGTGCATCTGCTTTACGTCTCCTCTAAATACAGTTAATGCGGTTTGGAATTGCAACAGCACTTCTGCTATGTCTCGCTGAAGTTTAGGTCTAGTCATAAGTGCGTCATCCAAGGACAAATCAAAGCTGGTCTTTGCAGATGCATTGAACACCACACGGAGTTTGATTGTGGCACTGTCAACCTTTTGAGCACAGTGTTGTGGAATGTAGTATGATTGGTTGAAAGTACCATCTGGATTGTCTACATACTCATGTGACCCGAATTCACATAATCTTGCATAAATACAACATAGCTTGTTTTGAGTTTGGGTTGCTTCCTAAAACTATGTTCAAGAGATTGAAAGTGATGGGTGCCATAGAGTACGAGTCTCCTAAGTCAGGGTCAATAGATTTGAAGGGAATAACAACACTACAGCGACCCCGTTGATCACGAACATGGCCATCAACAAACAACTTCTCGCAGAGATACTTTCGCAGGCGGTGACAACATCATTGGGTAGTTCTTCGATTTTCAAAAAGTACTCTACAACAGTATCACGAGATGGACTTAATAAATTGGATGCAACAAAGAATGAAGAAGGGTTGAACTGTACAAGGTGTGAAGTATGTGAACTTCGAGTTGCGACTCATCAAAATGAAAACAAAAGCTGAACTTATCTTGTAGACGCTCCAGGGATCAAACGTCACTGTCGACTGCATTGCCATATTGCCAAGAATAGACAGGAAGTTTAAAAATGTCCTAAAAGTTCCATGGCACAAACAAATTGAATCCCAATTTTAAGAATCGATGATGGAATTTTAATTGTATATTTTAGGAACCGACCCAACACTAGTTGTTATGAATATATTTCACAGTTTCACATGCAACCCTTTGTGGGCAGGGGAGTACAGGGGGGTGAACACTTCTAACACAGTTTTGAAACCCTCAGCCACAGCTAAAAATTGACTTTTTAGACTACAGCGCCACAAAATGTATTACTATATGTCTGATACTACATTAGTCCACTGAAATTATCTGGTCATCACATTCTAATTGTAAAAATAGTTCAGTAAACAACTTAGGTGGTAATTCAGTGCTTGGGGCATAGTGGCGATGCATCACATGATTTGTACATCACATTTGCCCTTATAGTTTATTCACTTCTATGTATATCTCCAACAAATAAAATATTGCTCCAGGCAGGCAGCCTCCTTAGTTATGCAGACAAGTGTGAAAATGGGAAGTGGCCATGTTAATATTTCAAGTTTAGAATCATTGTTAAAGAAATGCCTTCTCAATATACTAATGCCAAAGTGGTTCCAAACACAATGTGTCTATTTTCCACGTGAACTTTAATGCTGTCACCGAAAAGTATATTTGGAGAAAATATATGTATAGTAATCTTACGGTTTTAACAATGCACAAGTGACTGAAAAAAATTGCTCTTTAATTGAAGGAGTCTTCAACCTAATGACAAAAAGTATTTTTGGAACTTACAAAAGATGCAAAAACTACAGTTGTTAAACTGAGAGATTACTGTATCACATTAAACATTTTGTGTAAAATGTAAATTTTATCTGATCATTGTAGATATTAAACTAAAACATAAAAATTATAATATTTTTCATTGTGGCAGTACTATTCTCAACAAATGTCACATAGAATAATTTTTGTTTGAAAGAGCTACAGTATTAACTTAAATGCCACCACTGACTTTTTGTTCATCTCGGTGTGACCCATATTTCTACAAATATTTTAAGGCCTTTTTTTTTTTTTTTTTTCCAATCCATTGAAAACTATCCTAAATAAGTCTTTTCACTCTCGAAAATCACTCAAAAACACCTGCTCATAATTTTTTTTCTCATAGTTTTTATTCCTGTAGGAATATTTTCCTTCCCGGTGTCTCAATAAAGAGAGAGAGAGAGGTTCAAAAGCTATACTGTATCTTGAAAGGTGACATCCACATCTCAGTAATATAACTGAAGTATGTAAATTACTCCCAGAGCTCTCACAGAGATCCCAGCCAGACAGTACCCTTAAAGCCATGTTCTCCTGTTTGTGCTGTTTTCTGCGAATATTATTATTTTTTTTAGCTTGAACGAGAGCAGAATTCAAAAATCTGTGTTGCAGTTGTTTAAAACCATTAGTGAAATCTCAGTATAAAGTACTTCAGTATTAAGTACTTTTCATTATAAAGTACATAATTCCAAACACCTAGAAAGAGTTTTTAATTTAGTAACTGTTCAGTTTAAAGTAATTTTCAATATTAAGTATACAATTTTAGTTCCCTTCAAGTACTTTGTAATGAGATTTCACTGTATTGCCATGACAGCTAATTTTTTCAAGACAAGAAATTATACAGTTTCGAATAAATATTCAACTAACCAGAATTTCGTTAATTACATAATTAATTTACTGCCATGAACAAGTCGCCTAACATGGAGAAGATTTTAAACAAAACTGCCAAACAGACTTTTGGTTATCTGTTCTTGTTTAGGCGTAAAAAATTACTATCGTGATAAAAGTTGAAACAGGGAAGCATGGCTTTAAGCAAAACCCTGACGAGTTGTGTGTTTGAAATTATTAATTTATCTTAAAATATTAAAATACTGTTGAGTGTTAATCATGTTCTTGTCATAAGCTCAAAATTTTGACTCAAACCCAGTGTTCTAGAAACAAACCTTAAATTTTGCTGCATGTTTCAGTCAACAGTGGGCAACTCTTTAATGAGCATAAAGTCATTAAAAAAGTTGTATTGCTTTCTTTTTATCAAAATGTGTAGACTCAGTTTCACTCAAAAGATAGGCTAGGCTATACTTAATAGATATTTATGATGTTTTTTTTTGTCCATGTTTCCTGTAATAGGGCGGACCAATCCAAGTTACCCTTACTCAATTTTCTATCCAATAAGTATGGCCACTTTTTTTTTCCCCATAGGTTGATCTTAAAGTGTTATGCCACCAAAATTTTACTCCCTTGTACTGCACGTAATAAACAACTCAACATTTAAGGAAAGCATTACGGGAGAAACATCTAGAAATGATAAAATTATGTAGAATAGATATCATTAATTAAAAAAAAAAAAAAAAAAAAAAAAACAGCTTCTTGGACTGTTGATTGGTTAACTGCCAGTGTGTACTGTACATGTTTGCATTGCTTGTCAACTACAATGGAGTAAAAAAATTCAAACAGTTAAATTTTATTGTTTCTTCTTTACAATTGAGTAGTCCAATTCCAAAAATCGTCTTGTACATCACCAAGGAAAAATAAGCTCTGAACAGTTTTGTGTAGCTTTTAAATGTGCACTGAAGTTGACGTGGTGATAGTTTCCAAAACTCGCATTATTCAATAACAGATCCACTTTGAAAAACTGCTTTGGCCATGTCACAAATGGGCTCGCAGATCAGTTTTTCGCGATTTGCGCAGTTTTAGTGAAAGTGGAAAAGATGAGTTTTGGAACTGGACTACTCAATTGTTATGTCTGGTTAGCAGCCCGAGTTGTAAGAAAAAATAATTTGTCTATGAGTTACACTACATCTTTCACATTTATTATGTTATTTGTTACAGTAGTATGTATTGCAGACCTATTCGAATTGTTTATTTCCTGTACTATACTTGTATTCTATGTCAACACAGTACTAGTCATCATTTATATAATACAATTTTGTTCAAACTTTTTTAATTCTGAACCATTTGGCTAGCAAAAACTGCATAACCTGGTAATTTTTAACATTAAATTACAAGTACATTTTTTTATTCACTATATAATGATGTTACATATTTGTTTCTGTACAGTACATAGTTACTAAATGTTTGCAATTTACTGTAAATAAATACTTTATCCATTTTAGACATAGTATATGGAGAATGTTTCTTTGCAAGTTCTTTAGTGGAGCAGAAGACATACAGACATGGACTTTTAACATGAATTTATTGGCACACAAGAGTGTTTTTTATTTTATTTATAAAAAAAACTAAAGCTCTCAAGATTCTACAATTGGATATAGTAGGCTGCATTTACCATCACTTGTCAAGACTAAGTCAGTTTTGTGCAGATTTTTCTGTTAAAATTAACTTGAATGTATGAATAAATAATGATGTATGAATAAATAATGAATGTGTATGAATAAACTTTTGTGAACAAAACTCAAAAATAATAATTTTTTTTTTCCCAACAAAGTGACAGACTTCTGTTGCAAATTAGATAATAGATAATCCAATGCAAGCTGTGTTATATTGTCAAGGAATTAGGCTAGGGAGAGTAAAAAATATTAGGTTTCCCTTATACTTTTTTGTAACTTAAGGCAGAACTATTATAACAGAAGTTGAAATGTATTCAGAGTAAGTCCCTCCATTCAGTATTTTGATGTTTATTTATTATTATTACTCCCGCAGTCAGACTACCTCCCTGTGGCAGGGTTTCCCCTGTTCCCTTTCCACACTCCTTCCCTCTCCCCTCACCTTTCTTCTCCTAAACACTTCAACACACTCTGCTGTCACACAAGCTTCCCCCAACTCATTCCACTCGCTCACGGTCCTAATCAGCATCAAGTGTTTTCCTCTCTCTGTTCTTCTCTCCCTGTGGACCTTCCAACTGATGTTCCTTCATCTCCTGTAGAGCCCTCTTTCCAATTTTTCCCCAACCTCCCAGCCCACGTAGCACCTGGAACATTCTCACCAGCCTTCCATCCTCCGCAATTCCTTCAAGGCTCCCCATCCAAGTTCCTCGATCATCTCAGAGGGCTGATCTCTTTCCCAATTCTCTCCTTGCCCCCTGCACATCTCCCCTTAACCCATCTTGCCGCCCTTCTCTGTACACCCTCAATTTCCCTTTCCTCCACCCCGTGGTATGGATCCCATACTGCAGCCACATACTCCAACACAGGGCGCACCATAGTGGTGTATTCGACCAGTCGAACATAACCTAGTTTGGTATATTTTTCGGGGTTCTGGTTGTTCTGCAAGCACCTTTTTTTTTTTTTCAATGAAAACTGAATATAACATTTGGTTTGCTGCTGAATAACACAGGAAGCAACAAAATGTGAAACACGAGGCAAATTATATCTGAGGAAAAATAATTTTTCTAAATGTTTTATTTTATTATTTTTCAGTTCACTGCCTTGGGTCCCTAGGCATTTACCACTTGCCTTCCCCCTTCTCGGCAGCCCCGGTTACTTCATCCAGAAGAAATAAAACTAAACAATATTGTATATACATTTCTATTTCTGTCCCTATCCTATCAATGACATAACACAATAAAATAAGTAGTTTTATACATTGTATAAAACAAGAGCTCCAAGCAGATACCTCTGTGCTGTTTCTTATCGCCTGGTAGTATTTGAGGCAGCAGTTTCACTAAATTGGCTACTTTCATGGCTAGCACTGCCATCTGTTGTAAATTTAACAAACTCGTTGGCAGCCATGATGTGTATGTGAATTTGTCTATTTAAATTCATATTTAAGAAAGTATCTTGCTAAGTATTAATATTTATGAAGTACATGCTTTATACAGAAGCATTAACACTATATGAAATTGTATGTAATTTTTTATTTCTGTCAATAATTAAATGCACATAAAAGTATGCATTTATTTTCAGTGGGTAATTTATGCATTTTAAGACAGATAATACAAAACAGAACCTGTAATCAAGTTAGAAACAAAAACAACCTAAAAAAAAACCTTGCAGTCAGTTGACAAATATCCAAACACAGCAGTTCAAACAGCACATAGAAACACACCTATATACACAACACACAATTTCAAATGTAACGTACCAGAGACATACGTAAAACTAGTTTACCCTAGCAACTCATTCTTGAATACACCTTGGAAAAGCAATGCCTCAATTTGCTGATATCATGAAGCCATTGTTAACAAAGTCATCAAATAAAACACTATTGAACAGTCATTTATTAACTGAAAATCTACAAGGAATGTATAACACATAATTGCTGTACTACAGTACTGCAATTTACTACAATATCAGAATCTTTACACAAGGTCACACTGTATTCTCTCTAAAAACATGCACACTTCATTCAGTATACTAATACAGACTTTTATAAGGCTACTTACAATAAGGTAATAATAATATTTATTACTAGCAAGTATTGTAGGTTTATCATCATACCTTTTCCAGTAATAAATTAGTTAATCATGTAGATACTAAAATGCTTGGCTACAAAACAAAGTATTCTTTTCGTAAGTTCCCAAAACTATTTACTAGTACAGTACTACTCAACCCTCAGAAAATAACATCAGATTTTAGATTTTCTGGTCATATAATGTTCTCTATTATAGAAATCATTCTGATAACTAAACAAGTTCTTTTCTATGCTGTTTAAATACTACAGTAAAAGAATTTGTATTCTGAAGGTCAAATTTTTTTATTTGCAAATTCCTAGAAAAAAAAATTTGATTGAATGTTTAACTAATACATACTAAAAACATAACACTAAAAACTGAAACACACCTAATTCCATGGCAGAGTTTGTGTGATGAATAAATAGAAACTTAAACTAATAAATTGACTGTTTTCATGTACATATTTCTATACACACAATACGTAATTGAACAAGTAGTCAGAAGTACAGTGTATGTAACAATATTACTTTCCTGTCCGTACATCGAGATAATTTTGATACAATTTTTAAAACTCAGACTGAAGACAGGTTTAAAATGTGGTACACAGCGAGGCTATTAGAGATGGGACTAGAAACTTGTGCAATAATAAATAAGACACCAAATACGTATATGCCCTGATCCATTCAATACAGTGTCATATATACAACGTGTAAATAGAAAATAAACCTGCTCAGCTTGTAAAGTCAAGCCCATTACAATTACCCACTTATTATTCACTAGCTCAATTTGGCGTGAATCCATGTGTAGAAATTCATGTATATTCCAAATTACCTAATCAATAACATATATTTTTATGTACAATGCCTACTTGATGAATTACTATTTAATTACAAAATATGATTTAAACTGTTTCAGTGGTTCCCAAGTTGGCCCTACTTTTTTCACTATGCATAATTTTTGTGAGAGCCGAGGAAGAGTGACTTTGTTACGACACAAGTGTAGTTCTTTTAAGTGCCCTTTATTATTTTTTTAATCGTAACATTTAGATTTAAGACGATATTGTGTAACATATGGCGTACGCGTGTGTAAAACATTGACGAAATTTATTACTGTCCTTACTGCTTAGCAAACATCATAAACCACAAAAATGAAAGATGTTCAAAACCATGATGGACTAAAACAATAGAATTCTCATGATTTCAACTCTGTAAACTGCAAAAAAAAGTATGACAAACAACCACTTGTCAGTTTTCTCAGGTTTCGTAAGTTTTAAATCCATCACAAAGCAATGAAAAGCTAATACAATGCCATACAAAATACTGTTACATTACATTTGACAACAAATGGGCAGCTTTAAATTAGCTTTTTTACAAATGTAAATCTCAAAATAATAATCTGAGCATTTACACATGAATTAACATTGAAATAATACACATTATACCTACAAGGTTACAAAAAAAATCCTGGCTGAGATTCTTTAAAAATTTCCCCGGCATACTACCATTATTCATTTAACCAGCTACGTACAGTATTGCTCCTTGGCTTGCTAGATTAATTCTTATTTTACTAGCTGTCACTGCTCGGATCCTTCCATCGATCCTCGGCATAGTAGTGCAGAAAAGTTGTATTCCACCGGTGTCTGCTTCAAAGCTCTCAGTTAAAAATATGGTGTCTGTCCGTACATAACACACCACTATGCCGTAAGCATACATTTGTTTACGTGTCTTGGTAATTTATAAGTTGACAGAATTACAAAATACTAGTCATCTATTTTGCAGATAATGTCAGGTCACATAACCATATTGTCAAAAAAATGTGCCAATTTGAATATGAACAATGTACAGTTCAGTTCCAATGCTCGCTATGTATAAATTTGCTCATTAAAACCATTGTATTCACACTTTGACTTTTAAAAATTCGTAGCCTCAAGCAATGTGACTAGTAAAAAACAAAAAAGGACATTAGATTATAAGTCACTTATTTTCTTGACTCACACAAATTTCAGCTGTGAACTACCCTCAAGATTGCAGACAATTATGAAATGCCTCTGTGTCATTTATTTATAAACTTATTTACCCAAGAAAAGTACAGTAGTCTCGAAACTGAGCATAAACTGATTATGGGAAGTTCAGGATAAAGTGAGCACTCAAAAAAGACTTGCTTAATATATATTTTCATCTATTTCTTCAGCTCCTTAAAGGTAGATAATTATAAATATCTGTGACGGAAATTCTATATGAGATAGGTTTCTGCATGACAACTCTTAAAATAACGTACTGTACTATTTGTGGACATACACCATTGCAATATTATGTAATGACGTATGTCCACAATAGTACAGTACGTTATTCTGTCCCATTGCAAGAAACATTCAAAAACATTAGCTCTTAAAATGTAAGCACTACACTCCGTCAGTTTTTCTTCCCAAATAATTTGTACACTGGCAAAAATTACACATGCAAAATGTCTACGTTAAAGTTTAGCTCGCCTAAATGTAAACGCAATATTGTAGCAGTGGCAAGCAACGGAAAAGGTCTTAAAACATTTGTGAACAATTTCTCAACAAAGGTCTTACATGTAACGCAGGTCTACTACAGTGGAACCTCATTAATACAAATTCTGTTAATACAAAGTTCTCATTAATACAAAGTGATATTCTGTCCCCTTGGGATGAGATGAGAAATTAAATATTTACTTTAATGTTCGCTAAAAAGTTCCCTTATACATAAAACAATCTAATATCAAATTCAGTGGTTGAAAGAATTCATGGTGGTGGTAAGAAAGTTTGTATTTTCGGCTTAAACATCCTAAAAATATGTTCACAGAAATTTTTGAGATTTTGTAAACACCTTTTAACACAAACCTCCTTATTACCAACTGTAAAAATTTAGGTCCCTTCAGGTTTGTATTAATGAGGTTCGACTGTAATAGTATCTTCAGTTCCAGTATAAATAAATGTTAATAACACCTTAAATTAATCAAACTAAAAGTTTCATGTGATTGACAATTCTAAAATAGTGACAAAGAACTCAGCCAGTTTTCTAGAAGTTATATTTCAGGCCTACAACATGTTAAATTACGAAACATGTAAAAAGGTAAATTAGTTCAGTTTGTTCCACATCAAGTTCAAAAAACAAAACTACTATTGTATTGCCACTAATAAAAGCACAGAAACAAACATTTAAATTAATTTCCAACTACGTTCAAGAAACAATAACGTCATTTAGCAGGTGTTAGCGATAAAACCGTTAGGACAAGCTGTTTCCAAGCAAAAATGTATGTTAGTCCTAAAGTGTAAAAGTTCAAAGAACATATACAACTTAATGTTAACATAGTTTGATAATTGTACTGACCTACATTATATTCTGGCACTTCTCCATGTGTGATCAAATTAACGTATTTTTCATCGTAAACTGTAAAACTTGTTGAATAGACTAATTTTAGCAGCTAAGTGTGTTCACACTATCTATTGGTGAAACTATGAACTCTGTGGAAATTTCAATTGGTTTTATTTCAGTATTCTTATATTTGAATAGGAAAATACACTGAACTATAATCTGCAATTCGCTGCCAACCATACAAGCTATAGTAAACTACGGTATTGTTAGTATCGAATGATATGCCATAATGGCTAACAATTTTTTTCAAAGGTTAAATCTCTAAAGCTCACTATACCCAGAGCAGCCTACCTATACTTTATTTTGCTGCTATAAATTTTAATATGCAATATAATGAAGTTGCATTTGTTTCCGCTTCCGAGTATTTTTTATTAAAAAAAAAAAAAAAAACTGACTGAACAGTGTTGCCAAAGTTTAACAAGTACTGAAATTCTTAAATTTAAAAGTCAAAAAGAAAAGAATGAAAGAAATATGTGTAGTTAATAAAATCGAGGAAAACACTATATTAAAATTAATCAATTTTTGGTAACATGAAATACTATTATTTAATTTTTTTCTCTAAAATTATTGCACAAGCAGAATATTGTGCAGGCTGATTGACGCAATATGAAGTAAGTTATTTATTTAATTTTTAATTTAAAATTTACACAATAAACATGAGAAAGGAAAGTAATATCAAGGTCACATTGACAAGCATGAAATTATTAGAAAATTTCACTTGAATATATTACATATTTTTTAAGGGGATAACACACAGATGTCCATACATACAGAACAATTTCTGATTCCATAGTCTTTTGAAGGAAAGAATACGAAAATTGAAAACCATACAATATTGATGACAGTAAATTATCTTAAAATTTTTCACACATTATTACTTGAACAGTACATTCAAATATACTTTAGCATTATTAAAAGCCATGAAACTCCTTAAATAAAAAAAAGTTTTAAAAGTAAAAAATTATAATTGCATCATATCTTAGTCCCCAACTTTCCCGTTTTTTTTTTATACTTTAAAATTAAATATTAACTCTCTCTGTTTGTACAAAATTTTACATTTAGAAAAAAATAACATAGTATCCCAATACATAATCAAACATCATTAATACGAAATAAGAACCCTTCTAGTACAAAGTTCCCAATAAGAAGTTGTTTCATGTCCCTTGGAGTGAACTGGGAAATTTAACGTTGATTCATATACTTGCTCAATAAAACATATTCAGTGATATGTATCATGATGTAGTAATGTCAAGTGCACTGGAAAAAGAATTAATGCTTTTAATAAAAATGTACTTCGTTATCAGTTTAAATATCCTATATTACTGAATAAAATTTTTGGACAATTGAGATTTTGTATTTATCTTAAACAGCTTTCAATACAACATTGAGACAAATTTCAAAAATGTAGGTAGGACCCTTCCGGTTCACAATTATTGCAAAATTCTAACTTAGAGGAAAACAAGTTTACTTTTTTTTTAAGTGGTGTTGAACCTGAAACTTTAATAGGGTAATGATTAGGAAACAAAACTGGGAAAAGGTATGACAATTATGGCACAATTTATGAAACAAAAGGACGGGTCACTCAAAATTAAAACTGTTCCCCGGTTATACCAAATATAAGTTCAACATAAAGGTAACATAAAATTAAATACACAACATAATTTATGCATTAAACAGTTTAGATACAATAAATACAATTCTGTTAACATTTCTGAACAAATAAAACAGTGCATCCTTAATAAACATATTGACATCTAAGTTTGGTAAGAAGCTACCACTGCATGGCTACGGATCGTTCGTATCACTGAAGACATGTTCACACAATGTACGACACAATACAGCTACAGTACATAGTATATGTTCAGCACCTGAAGGTAACCCACGTATATATGCACACACTTGTCAGCTCCCCAAAACTGCCTAGCTTCATCTAGCTACATTTATTCCAATTAGTCTTCATGAGATACAGATTAAAATTACTCTTAAATGAGATTTACATACATTTTGCGAAATACATTAAAAAATATTAAGTATAAGATGCAAGGGCTGAAAAATCATCTTCCTTCACACTTTGAGATACCTTACAGCGAGTCAACATGTAACAATGCTCGCAAAATTGCTTCTCTTCGACTGTTGTGGTCACTTTAAATGTAAACACGTAAATTGTGTACGTGTATGAACGTACTTGAAACCACCTTCTTTCATCACATAAATAATGTCAATATTCATTTTCGATTCTTAAAAAATAATGACATGCACTCTTTACAATAATGTGGACATTGCAAACTGAATCTTATTACTCGATACGAATGGAACCCACAGTAAAGTAGTCGCTAAATGAACACCTTTCGGAAAAACACGGAGCCAATACACTCACTTTCAGAGAGCTGATAACCTGAAAAATTTACTATTAAAAACAAAAATGAACTCAAAATAAGAACTATAGCACCATACAAGTGACTAGTTACATTTTATCAGTCTCAACAACAAAATGTGAATGTCTACCGTGTTGCACCAAAACAATGTACATTGAAATCTTATTTTCTTTTGTTTTTAGATAAATATCCTAGTACTATAGCGATTTTTAAAAAATTCTACCGTATCTTTGTAATAATTATGAAAAGGAAAAACAGTGAGCATTACGAAGAAATCAAGTCTCTTGAAGATCGTAAAACAGTTTTATTGATGTTTTACTTCTACTGAAGAAATAAATAGAGTAAATTTTTGCTCCAACTGTGGCTGTAAAATAGGTATACTGTATTTACTTGCATCACAGCAGCATGTATTAGACCAAATTTTTACGTCAAAAATTTGGGTGCGGCAATTGTGAGGGGTTAAAAAATCAGTCCAGATGTATTTTTATGTCGGCAAAAAAAGTTACATGTACACATTTACAGAGTGGTGGTGTTTTGCACACTTGTTGAACTACCAATTTATGAGTATAACTATCAGAAAAAATAAACTTAAAACTGATTATTCTTGGACAAGATAAAATACAAACAAAAGATTATAAAGAACTGGTATGTACTGTTAATCTCACAACAGATCTAGTCACACGTGAACCTAACTACATGTACAGTATGTTGAAAACAACACTACTGTATTACACACATAAGCACACAAACCACCAACCATATTATTTGCATGTTTGGAAATGTCTTCATGATAAATAATGTAATTAAAAAATTATGTTTGAACAGCCAAACGATCACAGTGTTGGTTTTTTTTTAACAAACATGATGCTGGAACAAGTTGCAAACTGCAGAATAAAAGGAGTGTGTGACTTCAGTAATGTGATTATTAGGGGCCGGAAAATTTAGCTGATTCAATGACCTTCATGTTAGAACGCACTATCCTATGCATACTAAAGCCCTAAATGGATTCTAGCATGCAGGTAATTGAATCTACAAAATTTTCCGGCCCCTAGTGATGATTGGTTGAAGAAAACGATTGTGCTGCAGCAAACATAAGGTCCTCTAACAACTTACTGCTCTCGATTAGTGCTGTGATGTGTCTGAGTAAACAAGCAATATTCTTGTAATGCTCGTATGTTCAGTTCCGACATACAGTTAAGAGCGTGCCACCAGCGGTTAAGATTGTGCACGTGCACATTTGCAAAGAGTGAACATATGAGCACATGCTACAGTTTTTATGTCACCGAAAAGACAGGTGCTTCCATTATGCGAGTAAATATGGTACATCTGGTTGCATTCACATGCATGAAAGTATGCATTTTAGGAAAGGGTTCATTTTTTTCAGGCAAATGCGTTTTAAAATTAATGACTCCAATATCCACTGGCTAAATTCAGTCATACCTATGTCAACTATTTAGTAAGATTAAAGCGGCAGTGCATTTACAGTACATGTTCTAGTAGGTAGAAAAATTTCAGGAAAAACCGTTTGCATCAAACTCTTATGTAATCCCATCTGTCGAGACCATGTGCGAGAAAAAATTTCAATACAAGTTTTATTTGGAAACAATACGTATTATCACGGCCAAAAACAAAATTAGTGTAAGTTTAATACTGTATCTGAAACAATTATAATACTAAAGTTTCCTCTTAAAATTTCTAGTTTTTTTCTAAAAATGAGTAAATTATTTTGTATTAAAAATCAAAAGTGATGTATCATTAACAAAACAATTTTTAAAAAGTACTGAACAGTAGAATAGAACCTTGATATAAAGACATTCCATGTTTCCTGAGAACTGTATCATTAGATTGCTGGTGTTGTTACATCCGAATAACCAATTTAGACCCCTAACAATTTATTTTAAAATTGTCTAAAGTACAAGTTCTTATTAAAGTTTATGTTTAACCATCACAGGTTTGAAAACAAATAAGTTCTAAATTGAATGTTTATTTTATATAATTATGTAATATAATATGCTAACGTTTTCTCTGAATAAAATTACTGTATACCTTACAATAAGACTATACATACAGGTTTACTGCTTCCTTGTTCCCCAAAAATTTTTAAATCCTCAGCAACGATAAGTTTTACAGAGTTAATTAAATAACTTACAAGCAAAGTACCCTACCGCATGCACCTAGATCCTCCATATTTCATCCCTACATAACCTGGCAGTTGAACGAGCATACAGGAACACAGCACGGCGGCGGACACTACATCAACTAGATGGAGACAGTGTTTTATGGCTCAGCCAAAATGTGCTATTCTGCAGCACATTTTACCAATTTTGTTACCAACAGAGTGGAATTATTTACATTGTTGTTACAGTGCATCATTCAAAAATAAGTTACGTAATTATTTTATATGTATGTAGACATTTTAAAATAAAACTAACTATTATCACTGAACTTGTGTCTAGCCATAAGTAATATAAAGCTCGAGTACCACTTGTGTTAGCGAGCAGTAATGAGCACAGTGTAAATATTGCTGTGTACTAGCGAGGCACAATTTTATTGCTTTCACTACTACTAATTCTGTTATAATTGTGGTGTTACAACAATGTTTTTTATCAATGTATAATACAATTTTCTTTAAATAATTTTACTGTTCCTGTTACTTTTATCGCTACAGACTTGCGGGAGTATTTTCAAATAGTTTTTTAATAATATTTTCTTTGCATTTCTTTGCTGTGTTCTTGCGTAATCTAATACATTTTTGTTGCAATTTTCTTTGCATTTTCTGTGGCAAATTTTTATTTTTTGCTGCGGAGCGGGAGGAAGAAGGAATGAAAGTGTGTAGCGTACTTCCCACATGTTGATGTTGAGAATGCAACCTAACTCAGCAGAAGTGCATTCTATTCAAAGCTCTTTGAAATTGTCCCCCAATTTCCTTTATTTCACAGCTGCAGCTTACTAATTAATGGTAAATGCAGTATTTTATCACTGCATGCAAAAGAACATTTTAAATAACTACAAAAATGAATCTTCTTGCACTTTGCATGATTTTTTTTCTTTTAAAAATAAAATTTATATTTGTTGGTGGTTCCCCGAACAATGTCATTAAATTGTTGGTGTCATTAGATCAAGATTCCACTGCATATAAAAATAACTGACTTTTAGATATACTGGCAAACAAAATCATGACTATACTGATTTATTTATACAGTAAATCATATATTATCTGTGCAGTAATTAGTCGGTTTTCAGATTATCTGTGCATTTTTCTGGATTTCTAACACTATAAAAAAATTGTAAAAATTCCTTTTTGGAACATAAGACTGTCAACTTTAGCACGCCACAATGGATTAACAAGATTTCAACGTTACTTATTCTCATTTGTTTACCAAACATGCCAAACAAATTTTAACATATTTTAGGAAAAACGGGAAGTAAATACGGTATTTGTAGGTGAAACCATACGCTGTAAAAAATATATACGGTATATGTACAGTATATGCAAATAAGCTACTATCAGATTCCCAATTATCTGTGGTTGTCAGACCTTAATTAACATGGATAATCGGGAGTTTACTACAGTATCTGTCATGTTGGAAATCTTTTATGTAAGGTATATATAAGCAGTCATTAATATTTACAGAAAAAATGGCACATAAATAAATATAAATTACAGTAATTCTATAACATGCTCACAAAGAATGCAAATCTGTGGTTTGTATGAAAACAATACAATGCATTACATAAAATTTAATTAAATAACGTACTTATTCATGAATCATGACATTAAACTGTCATTTTGGAAACAAATGCAGTTATATTGTACGGCAAGATAAACAGGTATATGATACAACACACACCATCCATGTACTATTCTTTAAACACTTCTTTAAATAAACTACTTGTTGTCAAATGTGTGAATACACATGTTTAGAATATGTAACTCTTACACTCTGTTATAAAAATAACTACAATACAAAATCAACAGAAACTGCTACAAAATCAACAAAAACAAGTTAATGCAACTAACAAAGTTGACATTACGTAATTCGTATTTTCGAGCTATATGTAACCCTAAACATATATTAGTTTTATTAAGTATACTTATTTTCGGGATGCTACCTATATAGGTACGTCTCAATCTTTAAAAGCACATAAAATACTTCATTTTAAGACAACACAGAGCACCACAAAAAAAAAATCTCAATAAAATTAAAACAACACATTCTTCCACAAAAGTTTGTACTGAAGAAAAGACAAACAAAATTAAGTTTGTGCAAATATTACTTTTTCGTTAGCCAAATTAAAATACAAAAATTATTTTAAAAGTTTTGTTGCACTGAAAAAAAATTACAAATTATTTAACACATTTTTATCATTCATGAAAGTTTAGATAAAACTGGGCATAATGGGATTGTAAATTTTATAAATGTTGGAAAATATAAGCGTACATGTTATTTAGTTTGAAAGTTGCAATTAAAATTATAAGTACAACAATACTGTGTCAAATACTTTCTTATAATTAATAAAAACAAGCACTGATTAAGTTGACAAAAGGATAAATAGAGCATAAATACGTATAATTTTCACTTCTGGGTCAAAAAATTAAACACAGTATTTGATAAGCTCATGGATATTTGTTGTATTAAAAAATTTAATTATGTTACCACTCCATCATACAGAATGTTAGCACAACCGTCAACAAAATTCTCAAGACCACATTCAGCATGCACAGGATACGCACATCATCCTGTTACAGATTCGGTCTATCTAACTTGCTATCACAGAGTTTAAATGGAGAATCAGTGATTTAATAAACTACTTATCAATAGGTTGATTATAAATAGCTTTAAAAAATGTTCTGCATACAATGTAATAAGAAAGTGCTACAGAGAGAATTAAAAAAAAAAAAAAAAACTGCATTTGCTTATACTTTCTTGAGAAATATATATTTGAAAATTAAAT
Organism: Medauroidea extradentata; assembly: GCA_003012365.1. Taxonomy (NCBI): domain Eukaryota; kingdom Metazoa; phylum Arthropoda; class Insecta; order Phasmatodea; family Phasmatidae; genus Medauroidea; species Medauroidea extradentata. The sequence goes on along the minus strand of PNEQ01082304.1, from coordinate 1,902 downwards.
TTTAGATAACACGTAAGTAAGTAGAAGATCTAAAAAAATTAAATTTTCTTTCTTAATTCTTCCAGTAATTTATGCAGAGTATTAGGTATTTTCTTTGAAAGTATTAGAGTGCACTGAGAATCTACTTATTTTAACATACTAAAAAAATCATTTGATACTCTATAAATCACAAATCACTACTGGCACAATTAGCTGAGGTTGGTTTGTCGCAATCCACATGGAAGTGGTTCGTAACATAAAGTATTTAGCTAACCGTCCACAGCATGTTCATGTACACATTAACCAATAAGTACAATATGCTTTGGGTCCCACAAGGTTCAGTGCTGGGAACACTTTTGTTTTCCATTTTTATACTGGAATTCCGAAAAGATTTTAAGGACATGAAATGTCATCAGCACTGTGCAGATGATCACAGTTATTGATATCTATCCTGGTTGAAGAAACCTCACAACGGATAGATAAAATGAATGAAAATTTGAGCCGATTACACAACTATTATAACTATAGGGGCCCCAAAAAATCTCAACATATTTAGTCACGACATGGAAATTAAAATAAATCTCATCCCTCTCTTGCCCTGTCATTATTGGGACTTACGGAAAATGTTTGACAAAAACATCACACGGCACAGGCATATCCATCTGCATTCAAACATGCTACTGCAGGCTCAGACAATATAAATTCAAACATATCTTACCAACATGAACTTAAGTTAAAAATCTGTGACACACCTTTAAATTATTGTGCAGCGCGGTTTGTTCGCTTGGATAACACAACGTAGCATAATTCAAAAGCTGTAAATATGCATGCATACAATACATTTGTAAAATAAAGAAAAATTATCATTTATGCACACCTTCAACAAGGCCAAACTGGCTTAACATGGAGTTATGGAAACTTCACTTTGTTACACAACTCAAACTATGCAACTTCGTAAATTACCTAGTTACCTGAAGATCAAACCTACCAAACACAGAAAATCAGACACGAAAATAATATTCTGATTTCAAAGCATGTGACACTAGAATGACACGTCAGACAATCTCCGGCAGTACACATCTGAGCAAGAATTTAAACACAATAGGTATCTTTCTACGAAGCACAAACAACAAACAGCAAATACCCAGCTACAAATACAGTGATCAGAATGCATAATTTATATAACTTCCCCAGCCTTTTCCATCACTTAATTTCCACTTATATAGGCAGTCTGTCTCATATAACAATTACACTTTTTGACAGCTGCAATGGTATTTCTATTTGCAGCAGTTTCCATGAAATAAGCAGTGTTTTCTTCTGTCATTAGTTATTTTTACACAAACACACTAGGCTGGCTCTCAAACTACGTACTAGTTTATCACAGTTACAAGTATTTTCCTGTAGATATTTGTATATATGATAGTCTTCAGAACTGTCAAAAATTGGAATTCTTATGTGGTACAGATTATATTCTTTTATAATAATACTATACATTAGTAATTACAAAGTCAGTAGTGACAGAAAAATTAATTTTATATTTTTAGTATTATTTGAGACCAATTGTTTTATTATAATTTTTTAATTTTTCTCTTTGTTTATTTGTTTGTTAGTTACTGATGTGAAGTGGTCCTCCAATTTTGTTTAGCCCTATTGCATGAGTGTGAGAATGAGCACGAATGTGAGCATGAGAGTGAGTGTGAGTGTGAACGTGAGCATGTAACTAAGTGTGAGAATGAGCATGAATGTGAGCATGAGAGTGAGTGTGAGTGTGAGCATAAGCATGAGAGTGAGCATGAGAGAGTGTGAGAGTGAGCATGAGAGAGTGTGAGAGTGAGCATGAGAGAGAGTGTGAGAGTGAGCATGAGAGAGAGTGTGAGAGTGAGCATGAGAGAGAGTGTGAGAGTGAGCATGAGAGAGAGTGTG
>PNEQ01082303.1:0-69644 GCA_003012365.1 Medauroidea extradentata | reverse complement strand
GAAGGAAAAGTGACGCAATGCACATGGTTTGTAGTGGCGGTGGAGTAGTAATAGCCACAGAGGAAGGAAAAGTGACGCAATGTACATGGTTTGTAGTGGCGGTGGAGTAGTAATAGCCACAGAGGAAGGAAAAGTGACGCAAAGTACATGATTTGTAGTGGCGGTGGAGTAGTAATAGCCACAGAGGAAGGAAAAGTGATGCAATGTACATGATTTGTAGTGGCGGTGGAGTAGTAATAGCCACAGAGGAAGGAAAAGTGACGCAATGTACATGATTTGTAGTGGCGGTGGAGTAGTAATAGCCACAGAGGAAGGAAAAGTGACGCAATGTACATGGTTTGTAATGGCGGTCGAGTTGTAATAGCCACAGAGAAAGGAAAAGTGACGCAATGCATATGGTTGGTAGTGACAGTGGAGTAGTAATAGCTACAGAGCCAGGGAAAGTGGCGCAATGCACATGGTTGGTAATGGCGGTGCGTGCACGGTAAATGTCGTGCAGTGGGCAATAATGTCGGCTGTAGGTTGGCAGTACTGTAGTTTAGGCTCGCGTGCCGGGGGTGACCGCAACAGGTAGTCCAGGGGGCGGCTTCTAACGCTCCGGTCAGACATCGACCCGTTCACCGCTGGTTGCCTCGACATTCCGACCACCAAACATCCCCCCAAACCCTTCCACCAAGCAACCATGGTGCATTCTCACGGCACGCTGTGGTCACGTGAGGGCCGCAACGACAAATAACACCGGACACACGTCGTCTTGTGTGTACTATGCGTTGTCAAGTGATCCCGTTTGAAACCCTCCCCTACCTTTTTATGATCTCATTCTTAAATCAACGTCTGGTCGTGACAAGACGGTCTTCAAATGTGCGTATTCCACCGTTAACAGCACAAAAATATTGTATAATGACTTTTTTTTTTATTGTTCACAGTTGAAAACAAAGTTTAAGAGGCATGGTTAGAGATGATCGTTTATCGCGGGAAATCTTGACTGTTTGCTGGATTTCAACATACGTTTAGCTTATTAGATTATTACTGGCTTTCTCTTGTACGTGAAGCGGTTGCCCTATTGGACTGAGCCAATAAGAATTCCGCTATTGTAATATTTGATGCCGGTTTTTGGTCGGCAGAGAACTGCGTTGTGTCATACGTGCATCACCCATTCATATATGTAGCAAGAAACTACAGCGTTTTCAAGGGTATGTTGACCCAAAACATTTTCGCGAAATACCATTATCTATAGGCATGGTACATGAATAAACTATAAAATATATATATATATATATATATGTTTTTTTTTTTTTTTTTTTTTTTTTTTTCAAAATCTGATCAATTTTTGGATGTCGGAACGGAAATCCCACAATAGGGCAAGCCAATAACAACATTTTTGCCGACTTAATACATAAACACTTTGTCGAAGTAGTGCGATCTGTTAGCACGGCCAATGTCACATATTTTTGGCGTCACAAATACGTCATAAGTTAAGCATTAGTCTAACAAATTGTTTGTTCGCGAAATTGGTGAGTAGTGTTTTCTATGACTGCCTTACTTTTTTATAGTTTTTCTATAGCGACTCCATAAATGTTACCGATTGCATGTAATGAATTTTGCGTTGGCTTATGTAACACGTCTTTCTCTTACTTCGATTTCTGTGGATGTAATTTGAAATAACTGCAATTGTAGTCGAAAGATCCTGAGTTTGAATCCTTGTTGGGCAGTCTATATTTCTGGTTCCTGTGTTCCAGTGACTTCCCAAGATCACTGTAGACAGAGACTGGTACATTTACTAACTACAGGCTACGGCCACTTCTCTTCGCCAGTTCAGAGAAGAGGTCTTATGAAGTATTGTGCGCTTCCGTGCTTTGGTGTGAAACACGATATACTTTCCGCTTACCTGGAGATGTGTTTGAGGTACAGAAACGGTGGATGACCGACACTAACGCGCCAACCTTTTTCATCATTGCTCTTATGTACATAGCGTTGAACTTAAAATGTGCAAGTGTTACCGTCACATGGATGGAAGCTAAGTTACTTCCAAGTTGTGAGCATGTGTGTATTCACAATGAATATATAGCAAGCATATTTCATTGTGGAGTACTATATTAACGTTATATCCAGGATATTTCAAAAATACTTCTACAAACGTGAAAGGTGGGTTCCTCACATCAAAACAATAATAATAGTTCACGTATACATAGGTCCGAAAATCCTTAGTTTTTGATTTGCTAACGAAACTTTAGTTCAATGTATTGCCCGCGTGAAATTTTTGAAGGAAAACAACACTATAATGACAGCTTTCCGTGTTAATGAGGACAAGATTAAAATACATTTTACGACTTTTCACTCCAGAGCGAAACGATACCTTACCAGGCTTATGAGGTATCGAGTATATCGAAAAAAAAAACATATTACCCCTTTTACCCCTTAGCAAATGCCCCTAGGCTACAAGGGGTAGCCAAGCTTAAATTTTAATATTCCTATATAAAGTTAACTCTTCTGTCAGATGCTCCTTGTATCTAAGAATACATTATCACAGCAGTTTCCAGTTGTCCTGCCTTACGCGGGATGCGTACCAAACAACTACGACAAGATAGGTCGTCAGAATTTTTAAGAAATCAAATCTCGATATACAAAAGAGAATCCTGACTGACTGATATATCAAATTTCAGCCCAAACCACTGGACCTAGAATCGTGAAATGTTTTATGTTGTTCCCCTTCACGTCGTAGGCGAGCACTTAGAAGGGATTTTTCGAAATTCGTCCCCTAAGGAAGTGAAAAGGGTTAAATGTGTTTCATAAGATTCGTCTACATAGCTCGAACCCACGGCCTATCGTCGTGACTTTACTTCAATGGATGAATCATAAGATACATATTAGCCAATTTAACGGTTCTTTGAAATTCAACAATTAAGGGGACGAAATGACCAGAAATGTGTTTTCCATTAATTTTCGATATCTATCGAACCCTTCGGGATATAGAGCTACTTCTCACTTCAAAATATTTCCTACGTAAATATAAAAAAAAACTGTTATAGGATATATTTTATTATACCCACAAGCAGTAAAAGGGGGGGGGGATATTTTTATGAATCACCTATCACAGGAACACAATTGGCTACCGTTGTGATTTTTACTTCAGTTGGTTACTTATACAAATGACTATGACAGGACTCTAAGACGTTCCGAAAATGTTTAATTAAGTGGGTGAAAATACGTGAAATGTGAAATGTGTCTTCGATTATTCCTCCATACATATCTAACCAATCAAGAAATCAAAGTGCCCATTGCTTTAGATTGATGAATACGTAAATATCCAAAACAATTAAAATATACTTTCCGAATTCGGCCCGAAAGAGGTAAAAAGGGTAAAATATATTTTCGATTTAGAATCGATACATATCGACCCCATTGGTATTTATAGATCGACGATATTATTGTTTAATATTGATGCTTATTCAAATACCTGCAAAGTAATTTCACGAATTTTTTAAATTCCGCACCGAAGGAGGTGAAAAGGGGTGAAAAGTAATTTTTTATTTTTTAATTAATCGTCTATATATCTTGAACCAAGCGGGCTATTGTCGTGTTTCTCACGTCCAAGCGACACCAGTAAAGTAATCTAAAATGTGATTCAAGGGTTTTTCGAAATTCTGTCTCTTAGGAGGTGAAAATACTTGGAATGTGTTTCAGATAAATCTTCGATATATATCGAACCCACCGAGATATTCTGTTTATTTTGGATTCAGAATTATAATTAGATAAGTGGCCGAAAAAGTTTAAAGATTTTCAAAATTCGAACTTTCAGTACTGTACAGTGCTTACATGTGATTTTTAATGAATGATCGATTTTGCTTCGACGGAACGAGCTATCGTCGTGATTTTCACTTTACTTGGACACTTGAACAAATATTTAAGGTGTGCAATTATGATTTATTTTTTAAATTTCTACACCTAAAGGGGAGAAGATGCATAAAATTTGTTTATCAGCCAATGATACTTATCTAACCAGTCGAGACATCGAGGTGGTGTTCGCGTCAGAATGATGCTTACGTAAGTACCAAAAAAAGTAATACAAGTTTTTTATTTAATAAGATAACTTAGCTATTAGAAGAAAACTTTGTTTGTATACTTTCAAGGCAGACGATCCGAAAAGCAGGTACGACCAGCTAGAAATTAATTATACAGGAGTTTTGTTCTACAGTTCTATCAAGAAGTGTCGTTGTACAGCCTCTATGAGCCTGAGAAATTGTGAATAATTTTGACGTTATGTGGCGCAGCTGTTAGTCGTTCTGACACACAAAAACTGTAAGACAGGTTAAATTAGTGCACTTTGGGTGAAGTCGTTCAAAAGTGATAAAAATGTATTATGCAGTCCACTGCCCACTAAAGTTCCTTGACAGTGTCAGCCCCCATAAACCATCTCACTAACCTCAAGATTGGAGCACCATATACGTTTATATTTCTGCAAAACATTATCCCGCCGAAACTGCCTAGTGACACTTAACTTTAAGTGAAGGTTTTAAAAACAAGTATGTTATTGATGGCACCTTCACTAATGGTTGTGCTCGGGGTAAATCATCAGTCTTCATGCCACGAAAACTCCGTATTTCATTCTATTACGCCCTTACATTTAGAAGTATGTAATTACCCCTCAAAGTCAACTTTTCTGTGACTATAAATTCCATTGTGCCCAACCTACCTTCTAAAAAGCAGTTTCTTTATTTATTTCTTGCAAATTATTCTTTCCGTTTTCTGGCAACGCTGTGATACATGTAAATAACGCCACAACTGTTTAGAGTTTAACTATTTGTCTTATATTAACAATAAGCGGTACAGAAACCGCACATTGTAGATAAAGCTGGGACTTGCTCGTTACGCAGGGAATAATATATATACGTTATTGACGGGACGAATGTTAATCGTCTACGGCAGTCATACAAAACACAAAACCCCTATTAAGCTTTTTGACACACGCCATCTAATCTTTGAACACGACGAAATTAAACAATGTGTAACAAAGATATAAACTCTGTGTTAGAAGCATAACAATTAGCAAAACCTTGTTTGCGACATCCGTCAAATGTCTATGTGGCGTTCGCACAGAGTTTAATTCACGTCTCGCTATAAGGTTATCCGATTACATATAGACTAATATTTGCAACAGACGGCAAATTTTAATAAACTACGGCTGAGAGGTTCGCCAGCTCAGTAAATGTAACAACTTTTGAATTATTTTTCAGTGGTCATACCTGCTTTACAGTATTTTTGAAATATTTTACACCTTTGCAGCCCTAAATCGTTTAATTGACCAGCGTTCGATTCCGGGCGGGGTCGGTCCCCGAATATTCGCATATGGGATTTGTGCCGGACGATGCCGCTGGTCGGCAGGTTTTCTCCGGGATCTCCCGCTTCCCCGCCCATTCATTCCGACGCTACTCCATACTCACATAATGTCACCCCTCACCAGCACTAAAGACGTATATGTGAAGTGCTGACTAAAATTCCTTCACTCCTTACTTACACCACTGAAGTGGGATTTTTTTTCTTTTTTTTTTTTCTGTGGGAATGTCTTGTATTTTCTATGCGATACGAAATTTGGATTTCTTAACAATTTAAGCGCGATTCAACAACCAGGTAAACACGCCCATTTATGTTGGAAACAGCTGGAAACATAGCATTCTTTCAAAGTGGCAAAAGTTTTACGACCCACAAAAACTCTTCTCGAATGAGATTATAGGTGGTTCGCTATAAACGGATCACATTTGTTCATACTAAAAAGTAACAGGATGAAACAAATTACCTGGAAGGAAATAAGTTACTAGGCTTTTTAAAGTGCTCACCATATTCCGAACCATTTATGCATCATTACACGTACATGACAAAAGCACTTTTGCGAGAAGAAATACTCGTGAAAATCGTCTAACAGCAAAGAGTATCACGTCCACCCGTCTTTATGGGGCGGCTTGCTGTCAATGTCCACCCTAGATAAACTGCGTCTGTTTTAAAATGTGAATGTAGGCATGAACACGAGTGCGAATGTAAAATTTTATGACTTCAAGTAATAACCATATATTTGGAACTGTACTGTGACGTTTGTAAAAGACTGGACAAAATAACCTTCAGTGAAAGTTTTTATTTTCTGTGTTGAGTGTTATATAATCGTCTAAACAAATTTGTAATTGCGCTTATGAATATTGTTCTTTACTTAAGGTCGTTGATTGTCTGACGCGTAAGATACCGTAATTTACCAACGTGTCATGTAGGGACAAACACGATTATCGGTCGTTTGAGAGACAATGTTTCTATTAAGACTAGAACATTTTTGTAATGGGGAAATAAGATTGAAAATATGCGGTGCATAAAAGTAAATAAAAATTGGGAAAATTATGCTATAGAAGTGTTTAGTTCTGCTGGTAAAGAAATTGTTTTATATGAAGCTAATATTCTGTAGGTGTGAAAGAGGCCTCATACTACCTGACTATTGGAAATAACTGTATCAATTTGTTTTATTTAGTCAAGAGCATATTTCTTGCGTTGTTCTGTTTCTTCCCAATTTCGATATAACGCGATGAAAGTGGGAAGTATTTCAGGTATGAAAACACTTTAATTATCTTGTAATCTGCTCAGGGGATTTTTTGAGAAGTGTGTCATTTATTATGTGCATCGAATACTTTACTGACTCGGCATCCACTCTGAGGCAGTGATGATTGGTTAGTGGAACTAATCATATGAAGCCAAGTCAGCGTACACGACCATGGCCACGCGAGACTGCACACTTCTAGCATGACATATTTGCAGGAAAAAATATGTGTTGGATATCAATGGTGATTGTGTAATTTTTGTAAATATTTTCTCTGACAAACAAACAAGAAATATAAAACAAAAGAAATCGTCTGTTATGAGTCTGCTTAAGAGAAACGCCTTACATAATAAGAAAAATGACAAGAGAATATGTGAAAAAATGTGCGCCACAAGATACAGGGACGGCTATGTACGTGCTGGAATTAGAGTGGAAATCTAGGTAGGGCAAAGATGATCCAGGGGTGGGTAACGGTCCATGCATACTAAATAATGAGACACGAATAATCTGATTCGTGGATGGCATTCTATATGCGGGAGTAGAGAGGGAAAGTATGAAGAATATCAAAGCCATGGAATACCGGGAAGCGAAGTAGATATGCATGAATAATAAGAGCTCACAGTTTTCAATTACAGCATAAACAAGGCAATAAATATTTACGGTATTTACGAATGTATCATGTAAGTGAACACGGACAGTTACTGATAGATTATAATAAACACGAGTGTTTTTATTTTTTCATATAACGTTTACAAACGTACACAAATATGCACTGGATTAAAGATACTAGAAACCAACCCCCGGCTTTGCTTGCAGGGAATTTTTAAAGTGATAACTATAACAATAACTTATCGTGTTAATAAGATATTGAGTGAGTGAGAGAATTTTGTCAGCGCTCGTGAGGGGTGACATGAGGTGAGAATGGAGCAGCACCGGAATTAAATGGCGGGGGAAACGGGAGATCCTCGAGAAAACCCGCCGACCAGCGGCATCGTCCGGCACTACTCCCACATGCGAAAATCCGGGGACCAACCCCACCGGGAATCGATCCCGGATCGACTTGGTGGGAGGCAAGAGGTCTGACCCCTCGGCCACCGCGGCCCCTATGAGATACTGAGAACTTGGCGAAAGCACATTGTTCGAATTTGCACCCTAAAGCATGATGTTGTCTCACCAGGTTTATGAGATATCTGAGATATCAGGGAATTTCATTTTACACTTTTCAAACCAAGGAGAAGCCGCCCTTAAATGTTCATACTTCAAATAGAAAATGTACTCCTCAGCCAGTTGAAATATCAGCGTATATCACATCGCAACAGTTCATCACCTAACCGTACACGAGATTCAAACCCAAAACCTCCTATCATTGTTCCAAACGAATACGCCAAATTAGAATTTCCTTTAACTTATTTGTCCGTGGTCATAACTGTTTTCGGAATTTCTGTAACATTTTATATATTTCCAACCAGTAAATTGTCGAAGTTTGAAAAATCAAGAATAAGATTTTCAGGGTATTTACATAAGTTTCATTCGTATTAAAAATAATTTCAGTATCTGAACAGGTTTAAGAGATACAGAGGATTAATTGAAATACCGTTCTACTTTAATAATGCCCTTATAGGTATATTTTCGAAAAAACCAAGAACTGCATTTTAGGGACACGTGTAAGCTTCATTCTGAAGCAAAAATCACCTAGATATCTCAACGGATTTAATACTACCAAGAATTCATTGAAAACACATTTCCCCAATTTCCACCTCTTTAATTTTCGATTTTAAAAAAATCCCTTCTTAGTGGGCGCCTACAACGTAAACGGGAGCCATCCTTAAAATTGCGTGTCTCTAGGTCCAGCAGTTTGGGCGCTGTGCGTCGATAATTGAGTGAGAGGGTTGGTGAGTGGGTGAGTGAGAGAATGGGGCAATTTTCTTTATATATAGAGATGGAGTGCCAATCTCACACACTTATCCATACACAGTCCAATCCGCTGGCCCTGGAGACATCAAATTTTGAGGGTGGCTTCCTCTTGCGCCGTAGGCACCCACTTGAAGGTATTTTTTCAAAATTAAGGAAATGAAAGTGGTGAAATGTATTTTTAGTGAATCCTGTAAAACGCTTAACCTGTTGAGATACTGAAGTGTTTTATTTATTTATTTATTATTTTTGCCTCAATGAAGTTTATGTAACTGCAATGTTACCTAATTTTTCGAAATCCGAAGGCGTAAAATAGGTTTTCCATCAATCCTCAATAACTATTAAACCCATTTAGATATTGAGGTAGTTTTAGCTTCAGACCGAAGCTTACGCATTTCCCTAAAAAGCGGCTACAGGAATTTTTTGAAATTCAACCTCCAAGAGAATTAAAAAAAAACGTGGTTTGAATAAATTATCTGTATCTCTTAAACATGTTGAGGTATCGAGATGATTTTTAATAGGAATGAAGCCTACTTAATCACATAAAAAAGTATGTCATGATTTTTCAAAATTCGAGAATTTATATGATAGAAAGGTGTAACGTATTCCAGAAATCCCGAAAAGCAGGTACGACCACGTAGAAATAATTTAAAAGTTGTTAATTTTTGTCGGCCTATTGATACGTATACCTCTTTGGGAATATGCCCGTATACACCGTAGAATGAATATATCTACGTTATAGGCCTATACACATTTAATTTCTTAAGAATTCTGACTAGCTACATTGGCATAGTTGTTTGGAACACTAGTAGGAGGTTTTGGTTTGAACCCCAGGTAAGACAAGGCGACAGGGAACTGATATGATATTATATACGCACGTGTTAGTGACAACTAGTAGAATAGTTAATTTCCCATCAGGTGTATGAAAACTTAAGAGTGATTTCCCTTGCGGCGTAGGCATCCAGAATAGGATGAAAAGGCGTAAAATGTATCTCCACGACATCCTCGATATCTCAAACCTGGTGAAATATCATGCTTTAGGGGTGAAAATTCGTAAAATGTGTTTTTGCCATATCCTCAATATAACACGAACGACAAGCTATCATCACAGATTTTCCTTCAGAAATTCCACGTATGCAATGCCGCGGCCGGGCATCTAGTAACTGGATATTAGCTGAATATGCGTTTAAGGAAAATAAAATGCGATACGTTAAATTTAGAGTGGAAAACACTTCTTTAAAATGTGATCTTACGTAGAAGTGACATGCAATATTTGATTTGATTATTTTATACCAGAACCACTTGCTTATTCTCGGATATCAATTTACAGCCTTTAATTTAAATAAAAAAGTAATTGTATCAATAATATAATGAGGTAAGAACGAAACAGAAACAGTTCTATGATTGTACGATATATTAAAAATAATATAACATTCTAAGTCGAAATTGCAAAATACACATTTCCATTCATTGACGGGTTTTTGGAGAGAGTGATAGAGAACGATTCTGATTACACAGATTATAATTTGTGTATTGGGGGGTTTTCTCTGCTAAATATTGTTCACGTATGTCGAACAGTGTACGGATAGTACTACATTACATAGGACCAACCTAAATTAATGATAAAAATTATAATAATATTTTTTTTTGCATTTTAGTGATGCTGACGACAGCATGGTGGTACTACAGTTCTCTATGTAAATGTACTGGCCAATGTCGACCGCAGCAGTGTATAAGTGAATGTAATTTCAAACGATACATCGGCCCAGGAGAACAAAGTTGATAACTTGTCTAGTTAAATTGATTAGAGAGTTTACTGTCAGCGCTAAAGTAAAGTCATGATGAAATGAGGTGGGGACGCGGTGGCCGAATGGTCAGACCATTCGCCTCCCACCAAAACGATCCAAGTTCGATTCCCGGCGAGGTCGGTCTCCGAATATTTGCATGTGGGAATCGTACCGGACGTTGCCGTTGGTCGGCGGGTATTCTCGGGGATCTCCCGTTTCCCCCACCCTTTCATTCCGGCGCTGCTTCATAATCACCTCATGTCACCCCTCACCAGCGCTGAAGACCTCGATGTTAAGTGCAGACCAAAATCTCTCACACACATGATGAAGTGAGGTATGTTTGAAGCAGTAGTGACGGCAACGGAAGTACTTAGAGAAATTTTGACCGATGGCGACGTCCACCACGCACACGTAGATGTGATCCCACCGGGAATGAAACCCAGATAGTCGCGGTGGGAGGCGAGGATTCTGATCCATACACCACCGCAGCGCTGGAATCAAAGCCGACATGATCGATGGATCGTGCGGCAAGCTCGAAGAGTTCCCAAGGCGACTAGTCCAGAATTTAGGTCAGTGTTTGGGGCTCCAGGTGTACATGAGCCATTTGTCGACGTCTTGTGGAAGTTATCCCGCGACCACAGCACACATTATTGCTGCTGCTATTAATTATTAAATAGCAGTGGCTCGATCTGCAGCGGTGCCAGGCCAGAGATATGTTGAACGATTCAAACTGGAGACGTGTGTTGTTTAGTGATGTCTACCACTTCGTAATGTAGAGTGATGACCAACGCTTTTGTTGGTATATGGTCCCTGGTGAATACCAAAATCCAAACGTCCTATCCTTGCCTTTCTGCACATGAACAGGCATCTCGCGTGGATTATAAACTACTAGTTAAGATTTCGTACAGTTACAGTGTTGCTGTACAGTTTGGTCCAACACCAACAATGATCTGTGATTACTGTAAACCAAACTAGCAGTGATTTATTTCACCACTCACAGAATTAATATAGCTCGGACCTAAATGTGTTTAATACTATTAGATAAAAAAATTTCAAAATGTGTCATACTTGTCAGTATGCAGTTACGAGACAACAAATTATATAATATTCTCGTATACAGCCGAAAATACACATTTTAAGGTCATGTAGAAGCTGAGAACATAGGTAAATATTTAAAGTTTTTACTGAAAAGAATACGGGTGACTTAATAGAAAAATTGTTGTGTGTTTTGTGGATAAACATGTCAAAGTGGAACGGCTTAAATAAAAGTACTGAATTTATATTAAATTCAAGGCTCGATCTGCTTCATCCGACTTATTAAATATATATTGTCATGTTTTATTTGCCTTTCACTGCAGTAGGCGTGAAAAATGAAACATCAACATATTACTTTCCGGAAATCAGCCAAGATAATTATTTACGTGAAAAGTGGTTAGCTTTTTGCGACTTAACTATACATTACTATTTTTTTTTTTTAATTTTAACTGCAGCGGGAAAAAAAGAAAGTAATGTGTTATGATTATTTCCTAATTGTTCATCTTATAAGTTCATAACAGAGCAAAAGTAATGTATACCAAAATGACATTTGAATCCAAGTCGTAAGGATACTTGTACACTTGCGTGTTATATATGTGCACTTTTACCCTGGCTAACTTTTACTATTTCACCTACTGGTTCTAAATAATAAGCTTTTACACATTATCATATTGCTAGGTACAACAGCTTTATTTATTTTCTGACTATTCAGTTAGAATACTATATAGATATTATTTCTCATATTAAAAAAAAATCAGAACGTAGCAATATACAGCTAATATAAAACCAATTAAGTTGAGAACACTTCATAATCACCTATTTAGAGCATGAAAAGCCAAGAATTTTAATATGCCCTACAAGGTTGAAACTTTGGCAAATATAAGACGTTCGTGCGCAACTGTACTTGAGAGGGTCACCCTACCTGGTGAAATTTTGCACATTTGATGCAAAAATCGAAGATAGATAAAATTTTCAAGTCACTGATATTCTCGTTTTTTTTTTTTTTCCTTTCGCTATGCTGTGACTATGGTACTATAAACTGTGACATAATATGGTTCAGTAAAAAAATCTGCAATATAGTGTGTTGCAGTACGCTAGATTAGTTTCATAAACGTATATTTGAGACGTGACTGTATGAGTAAGCTGTTGTTTTACACGTGTTAAAAAGCTCAGGAGGTATTTATAATGTTGGTAATTTTGAAGACTCAAGAAATCTCGTAGCAAGTATATTTTCTTTTGGTAATAATAATAACAATAAAATGTCTGATTTCTTGTGAAATTGTTAAATAATGATTACTTTCTTTTACACGTAACTGCAAGATGAAAAACTTAATTGCAATTACAAAAATTGTGACACTTCCATGACAGTTTTTTTCTGTACTATACTTGTGTTATACAGAGTTGGTTCTAACCTTAAAAAGGGGAGGCAAAAGACACTTTGCTATAATATATTCTAGAGTAAGTTAGCAAACCACTAAATGCCCTAAAACATATCAACAATTTGTTATAAAAAGAAAAACATGAAAACAATCTCAATCTACACTTAAATTAAAAAATAAATACAAATAATTTTATTGCTATAAGACGTAATGAACTGCTTCATCGTGGCATTTACAATCACTCCACAAAAATAAATAATTTTAATAAGCCAGTCGTCTAAGTTAATACACAAAGAACACAAAATATTCTGGCACAAAGCTTATTCACTCACGCTCGGGAACATTCACAGGCAGATTCACACACACAAAACACAGACACTTCAAATTGATTAACAGGATACCAAATAAATAATCACACGTGTGCACTCCTGACATTAAACTCGTTTCAGTCGAACGCACTACAGAGTAGAAGACGTTAATTAATACTCGATTTTACCGCGGATTCGCTCGCGTGGTTCTAAGTATAATAATGGGGTTTCTTCAATAGAACAACAGTCATCTGTGCCCATCATGAGGACTCTGTTGACCAAAACTACAGAACATTACATTAGTATGCTACTGAATACAATGCTGTATGTCAAGCGTTAGATTAAAACTAACAACAGAAACAATGTTACATATACTACAGGTATTTCTTTATTGATTCATTTTTTTGTTGTTATTCGTAAGACTGTAAGTAAGATATTATAAATGCAACAGTTGTCTACGGACAAAGATTATGGCTTTGCAAACGTGTATTATGATTAATTAACTCCATAGGAAAAAAATTGGATATATTCTTACATAAATTATAGGAAGTAGTAACTATATAAACTTATATAAATCATATATTAAGTTTGTGTAATACCACTTAGTATATCTCAGGTCATTGTATAAAGTAAGTGTAATCAGTGAGAGTTAAAAGTCCGATATTTAAGTTAGTAATTTATTTATTAGTCCTATTTTCATGAGGTAATAAATTACAAAGTTAGTGGCTATAACTGTGCCCGCTATGGACGAGAACGCCAAAAAGTATATGTGTAGTAGACGTTTATATTATTAAATATCATACGTTTTAGGAATATGGGTTGATAAAATAACGACACCAAAAGGTATTAAAGACATCCTGTAAAATCAATTTTTTTTGCAAACGATATTGTGCACAGTTCATCGATTTTTCATATCAAGTGATGATAGTTAACGCGGATATTTATTTACGTGGTCCTTATTTATAATATTACATGTAAGATGTGCAGTGTTACGTATTTTGAATACGTTTAAGTCGCTGAAGTAGATCTTCATACAAGTCACTGGTAACTGATTTGGCAAAGTCATGACGAGAAATAATTCAGGCTTGGTTAAGCTTTCATTAATTTCGTAGGAAATAAATCCTTGAGACGTCCTAACTGATGTACAATTTAAGTTATTTGTTCATGTAGTTGGAATGTTCACGTCACGTTAAAGCTCTGCTAAAAAATAAGAAATTAAGGTAAGAGTGAGTTTTGGAGTTCTTGTATCTAACGTTTGACGTCTTATGAAATTTATTAAATCTGGTTACAATAAGTTGGGTTTTCCAACAACTTAACTGTAGTCAGTAAAATGTGTTACAGTACCACCGTCATGTGTTGGCCCACGTTAGTGCATTGGCAGATTGTTAAATTATGTTGCATATAAAACACGGACTCAGAACTTTTGAAAAGCAGCTTTCATTAAAATTGAAGCTATAATTATTTAAAATCGTAAGATTTTATGTTAAATTATTTTACTTCTTTGGCTACAAATTAATTACAAAAACTTTTGTATCGTTGTTTGTAATTTTATGAAATAAACGAAATGTTCGAATATACAAATTTATAGATCGTTTTTATAATATCACTTTCTTCTAATTAAAATATGGAGTTACTATTATTTTAAGAATTTTACAGATAAGTCTCATTAAATCATATTGCCGTTGCAAATTTGGATAGAATATTCTATTATGATATTATTTTTAATACAGTGTGTGTTGTGCCGTATCAAATACGACACGACTTAAATAATATACATATTAATTTTTTTTTCATTTATGTTTCTAAATTCAGGCAAATTATAATTTATTTGTGTTGTTATTAACTTGTTTAATATTATATTAACAATAATAAGTGTTTTTTAGTAATTTAATTTTATTAACGATATTTCAGAAAGTTCACTTTCAATTACAGCTATTTTTTCTTGCTACATTACTTCGAGCCGACACTAGTCGCGCTACAGTTTTTTTCTTTCTTTTTTTTTTTTTTTAGCAGACAGTAGCTGCTGAGATTTACATTCCTCTGTCAGTTGCTCTGTCGTACCTCCACCTTCATGCCACGTGCTGCTGCCGTTGCAGTGCGTGATTTCTGTATTTCAACGCGTGATTTCGATGCAGTTTAGCGATTCTGTTCACGTGATTATCGCATGCTACTGTGCTTCAATGCGCACTTTGCCGATGTTGGTACTGTTGCTAACCATTTTCGGTGCTCTTTTGTTCAACGTTTCTGCAGCTTCTTCCGTTGATTTTCTTAAGACTTTACCGTCAACCACCGTATCGTCAAGATGAGTGTGTTTGGTGTTCCTGCCTTTTTGGCAGATCTTGGCACTTGTGTTGCAATTATTTAACCCTTTTTTATAATGTAACAAAATTTATATTGTGACGTAGTAGAAAAACTGTAGTGCTACATTTTTTTAAAAATATTTTATCGTGGTTGTTTCATCTATTATTTCGTCGAGTGATTATCTTCGTCCTCGTCTGGTGAGTAAATATCCTACGAGAGGTTTTGTGTTCTATTTAAATTTTTCATCTTCCATAATATTTTGATAATTTATGTGTAGTGAGGGTTCGCGTCCAGGCCGATTCTCAACCTGGATGATTCTCGTCTTGGAATATTCACGTCCCTGCCGATTCGCGTCTTGGCCTATTCAAATGATGGACTATTGACGAGCTGACCTGTAGTCTCTACTACAGACGTCCAATCTTTCTGGCCTATTTTGGGGCATTTTCTTCGCCTTTTCGTCTTCTTTGTTTTGCCGCTGTAATTGGGAAACATGAAGGTACCCCAGCGTGCTGTACTCTTCTACTGCGGGACTTTGATCAGATAAGCAACAATTAAATTTGTATATTTTAATCGATAAATTAACAGCTGTCACACTTATTTTTTATGTAATATTTGTACGTTTTTTAGTAATTAATTTAAATTTGATAACAATTTAAAATTTTATAAGGCCTAACGGATGCATCCAATTTACGTGTAAATTTTTTTATTAATTTATTACGTCATTGGTTCGGACGTACAGTATTTATTTAGCCTATAGAATGGGCATTTATTGTTTAGATAATTTTATTGTCAATTTAAGAAAAATAATAATTGTATAATCAATTCACTATTTTCATTTAACTGTGCCTGCAAGATTTGGGCTTTTTATAGTTTCAGTACAATTTCAGTACTAATGGACTATTCATCGATGTTAATAATGTTGTGAATTTTATTTTAAAAACATGAAAACAAAATATTTAATATTGCAGTAAAAAATTAGATAATCATTTTGAGCAACCACAAATTTCAGAGTTCTCATTTAATATATTTTCATATTTTCCTCTGGTGTGTATTGTTTACTATGGCGAGTGAGCCTATTTAATTATTTAAATAATTATTTTTCTTTGCCCGTTGCGTATGTTAACCCAGTATTTATTTAAACGTGCATTGCTTCCACTTTGATTTTGTTTGTTTACAACAGCTTTCTCTGGTTTTTGTGTGTTTGTTAATGTGCCACCTTCTGTTTTCTTCTATGTTTTATTGGTGGGTATTTTTGCGTTTATTTGCCAGGGACTGTTGTTTTTTTTTATTTGCTTTACGATTAATGGCTATTTTAAATAATGCATTAACCTACCATACGCGCACGGCGCAGTGTGTATGTGTAAACCATGTTTTGCAATTTTTGTTTAGTGAAGAGATAATACTTATAAAATATCTCAGTAATAGCAACAATGGTAGAATTAGATAGGGAGTAATAAGCGTTGGTAAAAGTGGTTTTGGAATGTAAAGACTTTCTCTTCCGAGTATCATTGACCCGAAATCCATTAATTACAGTAACGTGGCATCATAGTATTAATTATGCTGCACATTATAACTGGACAGTCCTGACCGCTTGGTATTATTGAACTGTACAATTTATAAAATATCTATCCAGTTTGTAGTAGTATGTATTAAAGGCTGTAGTAGCAAGTTTAGCGTGTTTGCGGGACTATGGAACAGTCACGCGGGTATGACAAACTATTCTGATCAGTACCTGACGCTGCACCTTGCCGTGGTAAATTCCAGTGCCGGAAAAGTAAACTAAATCGCCCTGGATAATGGTCTCGACTTAGCGAAGGGCGGGCGAAGAGAATGGGTAGCAATTATCGGCGAGTGTAACGTCTCGCCTTACCCAACGAGAGAAGAGAAGGTTGCCCTGGTGATAACCCTGCTGGCTGGAGGACTAAGCCTCCTGTAGAAACTTAAATATGTATGTCCAGTTAGGCCTTAAAATATGATTTATTTTAGTATACCAGAATAATGTTAAGAACAATACATTTTTCTTACTGTACCGCACACATACAACTTCATTTCATTCATATGTGTCAAGTAATGTACCTGTGACTTAGTACATAGTGTTCGTTATAAACTTCAAAGACAGCCAACCTGCGAAATTTATTTGAATAATATGTTGGAACTTCAAACCGTAGCGTCTACGAGCTAATGGAAGCAATAAATTGCAGTATTATAGTGCCTGCAACGGCAATGTGTTCATTTTAATTAGATGCAATGAATCTCAACGATCTACGTCAGTATACTGCAGATATTCATACATACATTCACAAAATTTTGAAGACCTCGAAGGTGAACATATAAGAATGACACGCTAATGTATACGTCCTTGTGATTAGCAACACTTAGCGCAAGCATATATGATAACAGCGGTCTATCAGTGTTGGTTTGCATAACTACAAGTTAAATTTGTTTGATGACTTTACAAACACTTGGTTATCAGAATTTCTTGTTCGTAACGGCTTAGATATTCTGTAGTTCATAGTTTAGTCATGTTATTTAAATACACCTTGGCATTTTATTGTTGTTTTTGGTGTGTATATCGTAAGGCCTGTAATTTTTGGTGCCAGAATCACCCTCTCAATGCTTGCATATTAAGATATATGTTTTGAAAATGTCCTTCGACATACAATTTGTCGGTTTCTGTTTTTAACCTAGGCTATCAAAATCAAAAACAATTGTATTCCTGATTTGCGTGCATGGTTTTAGAAAACCTTTCATTAAACTTAAAATGCTCTTTTTTTCTTGCAATACAGTGATCGCAACATTTACTGCTTGCCGTTCAACCCATCAAACAAAATGTTTTGTGTAACACCCTGCAACACGAATTGAGAATGTACGGCAGGAGAGTTAAAGAGACAGAACGAGAGGAGGGAGAGACCTACAACCTGGCGGAAATATAACTTTCAGTCATTTATCGGCGGACTTCCAGTTTCTATTTGCGACGAGTAGTTCAAGTCTGAAGAAATATGTCCGAGTCACGCAATGGTGTTAAAAAATAACTAATGAAAACGCGCCTTTGTATGTCATCGCTAGAGACATGCAAAATTCGCGTTATCATTTGGTAGCAGACTAAACTTCACTTTCCTATACAAAACAGAGCATAAACTGTGATTAAATTGGCCAAGAACTTTTATGTGTTGTCATTTACGTGTGTTACGTCTTTATAGATATTGGCCTCTCTACCGTGTAAGCATTCTCCGCGGCAAGTCACAACAATATCGGCCAGCGGGAGACGTAGAACGAGCCTATAGTTACTTGAAGTCTAATCAGCTGTCAGAAAATAACGCGAATTTTGCATGCCCCTAGCATCGCACAGTGTAGATGTGCTGCTGGTTAAGTTGGATCGAGTACTAGATAATGGAACCAATAATTTAATTTCAGCTCAACAAGTTCCATAGGTCGCTAATGCAGTACATTTCCTATCCAGTCGTTCAAAATACTCTGGTTATTGAAATCACACATAAAAAAGCTAACAAATATTTTCTACCCGGCTTCATTTTATTCGTATAAAATATATATTTTCTATTATTTAAATAAAATAGTTCTTCTATATTATGGTAAGTACATTCACAGGTAACGTAAAACCTCATTCCACAGCAAAATTCAGTTTCTTGGTATTGTTTGTTATACTTCTCGGCCACAAATGTCCTGCGATCTAGCCTGAGGAGAACTGTCAATATCTATTTCCCCCAGCATGACAAGTTCCAACGAACTCATACATTTCGGATTACATATGTCGATGCTGATGTAAAATACGATGTCGACTGTTGAAAGTACAAACTAATTCTGGCGGTGTGTTTAGATTACTTTGACAATTTATGTTAACTTCTTCCACGGTAATCCAATAATCTTCCGTTTTATTGTCATTTCTTAATGAGCTGATAGTTACAAACCTTGAATTATGTTTAAATACTTTCATCACTTATTAAATATTCTGTTCTCAGTATTATATGTAATACAACGCTTAGCTGGCTAGCATAAAGGCCAGGTGGTGATAAAGAGAGATAGACAGAATGAGAGATAGAAATAAAGGAGACAATTGAAAAGAACTAACCCTTATCGCTGTGGGTAGCACATAGCGACAAATTGCAACTCCTACCCTCCCCTCCCTTTTTTACAGTCTGGAGGTATAAGACTCTCTTAAAAACTGTAATTGAAATGATTTAATCAATATTGCAGTATAACATATATCCAGTTGCGTGTTCCGCACATTTCAACGGTACCCAACATATACAGTACCTTGTTTACGGATATTATCTACCTATCAATTTTTTTTGTAATAAACATCAAGGCGCATAACATGTTTTTCTTGACAAGACGGTCTTCAAAAGTACTCACTTATCGTGAACAGTGACAGTTCATAACATCGTGGATTAAATTATTTGTTGTGTTTAATTCTGCACTCTTCAAATAATGTAGGCTATGCTAACACTTCAATAAATTTAAATAAAATATGTTTGCGAAACTAACTACCGATTTTATAAAATTATCTACGCCGATTAACAAACTTTGTTTATTTACGTGTTATTCGAGTACTCTGGGCCAAATCTTGAAAACTTTCTTAAGTGTTTGCTGTGGAAGAGTTCTTCTGCTAGTGACTAATTTTTGCATACTAAATTTATGAAGGAATTCGTAACAAGAAACGCAAAACTTTTAACGTTTCTCTTTCTTTGTAACTTTAAACTTACTTCACAAAACTGGACAGATATGGCCAAAATCATAAATGTAATGTAGCAATTTGTACCGAAGACCCTCGATGTCAACTTGATGCTCAGAAATATTGTGCTTACAGAAATTATTACAAACGTTGCTAAAAAATTTTTACAATATTTTCACGTTCCTTGATAAAATGTCTCTTAAAATAAGTAATATTAGTGTTACTGTACATAGACACAATTGTTTTCATTTAAGGCAGACGATAAACACTTTTACGTAACACAGAACCGCTGCACTAAAGTTTGATTACAGCGATGAAAATAGGCTAAGTAATTATCAGGAAGAAGGTATATCAGATTCGTACTGTCAGAACTTATGAAAACATACCAAATCAGCGATATGTATTAAAGTGAAACACAGTATATATTACGCACACGGAATCTCCTGCAGGGTTATTACGTAAATCATGTCAAACCTTAGAACATCATTTTACAACTAAGAAACTGTTTAACGTAATTATATTTTGTATTTTCCTTTCAGGATAAAGTTTTAATAAGTAGTTGATAGTAGAAACATTAATCACTTGCGTCACTTGTAACGGAAATTATATTTGTGCGATTTTAATCATCACAGAACATCTCGGTGCACTTAATGTAAATTTTTAAAGAGGAGATAATACTTTATTGAAACATGTACGTTCACATTAACAAGTTCGGGATATTGTAATAGTTTTCATCTCTAGTGGCAAGCTCCACTGTTGGTCAGAGTGAGGAACACCAGCTGTGTTCTCCATACACAATGTTTCAGGGATGCTATCTCTAACACAATCCACCCCGAGAACAATTACTTGCACCAGTGCACAAGGAAACAAATAGTCGCACGGCAAGAACTAACTGTACGGTCAGGTCAGGCCGGGCACATTGTACTGACCACAGGGTAATAGAGAAGAACACTAGGCAACACATTGTAATTCACCTCTCCTGGTGACCTGTAGGTGAAACTTATTTACGTTATGTTTACGGAATACTTGTGCGGGATTAATAAAACTACGGCAAGAAATAAGTACACGATAATTATCTCTTCAAAGGAACGTGGAGAGTAATGACCCTTTAGTACTCGGTCATCTCCTTCATGTTGAAAACCCTGGTGGGTGTGGAGTGTGGTACGGCCTGACATAGCTACATGCTCCCATCATTTTGGACCGTCACCTTGCCTAACTCCGCACCCTTGTAATGAGGTGGTGATGCGAATACATGGCCTCTACCGCTCAAATTCATCTCCTACCTCATCATGGTCAGGGTTGTAAACAGAAGGAGGGTGAGGGGAAGACCGGGAGAGTGGTTGCCCCACTGGGGGAGTTTTCACTCGTATGTGAATTGGAAGCCAAGTGGTATTTCTCAGGACATGGAGACTGTTTTATCTGTGTGCTTCTCAGTATTTGTTAACATTTTTCTTTACAAAGAATATTTGAAGAGTACTTAATTCAATTTAGCTCTATTTTAAAGAGCAGGACAGGAGCAGTCGACGACTTCCGTATAACAGCACAAAACAATGATTAAAAATTTAAAAAAACTGTCCGTTCCAGTGGCTTGACCAATTAAACCATTTTTTTTGGCCACAACGTCTGATAAATATAAATGTTTTCGTAAGCCAGAGGCCCATATATGGCACTAATGTTTTGAGGTTATTCGTATGTTGAATATTTGGCACAACACGTAGGAGCCTACTAAAAATGTATAACTCTTTTAACACAAAACGTGGAATTTGTTTTGTTAAAATTATTGTCTAACGCTTAAACGGGGTAGTTTTATTGGCCGTTTGTATAGAAAGAAAATATGTTGGTGGACATAGTCGATCATGTGCTATTCATCTTAATCTATTTGTTTCCCTTAGTTTTTTTTAAGGTAAGATGGTATTCAGTTGACATACAATCATTTCTCATAAATTTTCAGATGGAAGTATATTAGGCGACCGAGGTGGGTAAGATAGTATCTAGATAATTTTCATAGCTTTGAGGCCGACCCGATGTGCAAATGAGAGCACAGTAATGCTGTTGAAAAAGTGCGCTTGAGTCGTCATGTAGATATTGCAGTGTAATGGTATTCGTCACTGAAGATTATAATTAAATCTACATACATCACATGTAGCCATTCTGGGACGTCATTATAAGCCAAGGAGTTACCATCGATGAATCACTTCTACGTGCTGTCTTTTCAACGGACGGTTATTCTGCTGTAGAAGCAATCCAGTAGGCTTTGTTATCTCTGTTTTAACGGTTTCAATGTACCGACATTTCCCACAGTTAAAAATGTATTATTTTCCCTTAATGCCTCCGCCAATCTGTGTTACACGGGCTATACTGATATAGAATTATCCCTAGCATTCACCCCAAAATGTCGCCAAACACGGATTTTGTATATGTCACATGATCTGGGGTGTGACAATCTATGCGCTCCGAGCTTCAGTTTCTATAAGAGGTGGTGAGGTGAGAGGGTTTTACGGCCTTCTAACAACGAGAACTTAAGAGCCTATTAGGATGAACTGAGGTTACGGAACAACACCACACCCTCACTCGAGCGCCCAGCCTGCACAGTCCCTCTAGGAGAACACATATTTCCTTACTGGGACTATTACTATTGCCGGATCTGATGCGTTTATAGCGCTTTAATAGCCAAACAGAACAATGCATACCTGCGATGAAACAAACCTCCTGTATACTCATCCATTTTATGGAACTGCGTCTGATATTAATTCGAAGGCATGTCATCGTCTACTTCTTACGTCCGTGAAGAAGTCTCGTCAGACGGCTTAACACTTACAGATAGGATGATGAGCTGGAATGGTTGGTCAAATGCATAAATAATACGTGTTCGCCTGCTCTGGATGTGTACTGGTAACGCATATATACACCTTAATAATATTGAATGTTACTTGTCATACAATCTTTTTGCATATGCTCTTTAAAAGAACTGTGCAATGGGATTGCATGACTGGATTTAGTTGCTTGGAGATACTCCATTGCGAAATAAATGACTGCAAAGAAAACTAAAAATAATAGAAATACATAAATAAGACGAGTATGCTTCAATCAATGAGATATATATACCAAAACATAAAATTCCAAAAAGTGGAATCGGGTCAAATAAAACATAGAACAAACAGATAATAAATAAAAAAAATAACAAAAGCAAACTTGGTTTATTGATTTTTGATTGCATTTTTTTTTTTCATTTATTACCTGTTTGTTTCTTGTTTCATTTTACCCGATTCCATTTTTTTTTAAATTTTATGTTGTGTATGTATCCAGTTGACTAAAGCATATTCTGCTTATTTATGTTTTTATATTATTTTTAATTATCTTTGACAGTCATTTATTTCGCAATGGAGTATGTCAAAGCAATTAAATCCAGTCAATCTATTTGCAGCAAAATCCCAAACAATCTGAATACATCGGTTAGCCGACTAAAATTTGTATCTCTTGTAAGGTATTAACCGACGAAGTCTGACAATTTAACTCTATAAATGAACTTGTATCGGTACAAGTAAAAATTTATTCTGTGTTTTTAAGATGCAATATCTGTCACTAATTCTTAATACTTGTTTGGTCCCAAAAGTCACACTTTAGTAGTTATTATATAATGTTCTACGCCGGTGCCTAATATTTTCTTAATAATTAGATACTGGTCACTAACTAATATATTTATGCGAGTAAGCATTATATAAAATATAATTTCGGTTGTTAATGTAATTGTTGTTCAGCACCGGAAAAAGGCTCTATAGTATTTTAAAGACAAATTCGCTGATGTAACACGGCAAAAGTTATGAAAATGTACAAATATCACAGTATTCTTATTAACACTTAAAGGTTAAAACGCTTGTTTCCATAATTCAAAGGTTGTGTATTCACCCGCCATCCGTCAAAAGATACAGTTTGCCTAACTTTCGATGGACGCACGAATGAAATTATCCGCGTCTTCTAAACGGCTGGATGTCACATGGCCGACGGACGGACGGGCGGATTAGTGATGCATGCGACGGATAACTGCAGCATTAGCCTAGAACGCTGATGCTGTGGCGAGTAGTCAGGCGGGAAGGTAAAGGGGATGAAAGAGTGCTCAGCCGATAGGGGATGTAATTGTTTTAACGGCTCGCTGTGGGAGGCAACAGTAACTCAGTTTCTGGGGTTGGTCGGTGTCGTGCGGGCTGGCAGCTGGTAATTGCAATCCCGGCGCTAGCCAGGGTTGAAGGCGTTGTGACGCGCGGGCTGCATACACACCTGTGCCAAGACGCTCTTCCTAGCAGACTTCGACCTGCTAGACGCAGACCAGTTATCTTGTCAACACACACACGCACACACTTCCTCAGGCCACGACTCAACAACGCCTCAAGGGCCCACGGTGGTCGAGGGGTCAGGCCTCTCGCCTCCTACCAAGGCGATCCGGGCTCGATTCCCGGCGGGGTCTGTCCCCGGATTTTCGCATGTGGGGATCGTGCCGGACGATTCCGTTGGTCGGTGGGATTTCTCGGGGATCTCCCGTTTCCCCCGCCCTTTTATTCCGGCGCCGCTCCACACTCACCTCATGTCACCCCTCACCAGCGCTGAAGACCTCGATGTTAAGCGCTGACCAAAATCTCTCACTCTATCTCACTCCCAGCGGTAATTCAACAAACTACCAATTGTAAAATTATCACACATATGAACACAAGACATACAAAACCAAATATGTTCCCGAGACAAGAAATTTGTCGCAGTTACCCCCCATAAAATATAATTTCCGAAGGAAGTAGGAGCTGACCGGGCACTGCGAATAGTGAAAGGTGCAGGAGGCTAGCGGCAAGTGTACTTGTTGGAACTTGTTGGTGAAGACAGTCCTGACAAAGAAACTTAAAACTACATAAACGGATAGTGAGCTACGAGCGGATGAGGAACTTGAAAGTATCAGCTAGGGCTGCCAAATGCCGTGCTCAAGTGCTACTATTCGTTGTACGACGACGGTCTTTCTGCCATTGGTATGTTCAGTAGGAAGTAAAGTTAAATATTCAAGCCTTTAAGATTGATCAATCCAGATAGAGTTTGGCATTTCTCCACCACGCGGCACGAACTTAAATAATTCGTGTCGGACAAAGTTACCTGTGCAGTCAAATTATCCCTACTTGACGGTAATGTTTACATTTAGTGTGTTTGTTCACAATCGCAAGTAATTATAACTGCAATAATTTAGTTTTCCAGTAAGGATACACTGCTGCACAAAATATCGTTGTGGTGAATTAGTTCAGGGGCGTCATTTCAGGTTTTTCCAGGGGGGGAGGGCAAAATTTTGTTTTCTGACGACAGTGACCTCGTTGCATCTTTTTTATTAATTAAGCATGTATAAATTAGATACTTTAATAATAAAACTTCAGTTTTATGTCCTTAAGTTAGCATTATTTACATTTAAAAATACAAAAACTATATTTATACACATAAAATTCCAAATCCAGGGGGGGGGGCATTTGCCCCCCCCCTTGTAGCCCCAAATGACGCCCCTGAATTAGTTCAGCGTGCGGTGAGCTGTGAATTATTACAGCATTTATTAAGTCAGTATAGATTCGTTTAACATATTTGTATTACAGAGTGGTATGGCCAGGTAAGAACTGAATTCAATTATTTTCTATATTTATAAATTGGGGACCGACAAAGGTTGTGCAACGGCCATCTTAATATCAATTTTCCATGGTTTTCGGAAATCACTCCTAGGCGAATGCTGTGATGGTCGCATATGTCATGAGTCACATGAGTCACACAGCCAAAACCGCAGAACCTATAAACATGAAATTTCGAGGGTAGCTACCTCTGACGTCGTAGGCACCCATTAAGAGAGCATTTCTCGAAATTCAAAAATTAAGGAAGGCGTAAAGGTTTGAAATATCGATATTCCCGATACGGAATCATATAAACCTGGTACGGTATCGGTCTGATTTAGGTGTGAAAAGTCGTAAACGGTGTTTTCGCCATCTTCTTAATATCTCATTAACACGATAAGCTATAGGTATAGTTTTTTCTTCACAAATTCTATGCGGGCAAAGCCGCGGCCGGGCGGCTGGTACATACATACATTATAGTGGAAAAACACTAAATTCGTGCTTCTCTTTTTTGTTTTCTGTTTTAATACGGAGTTTTTCTACTATTCCACTGCAATAGTCATTCAAAGATCCACACTCGAATACATGGACGCGATAAATGTAGACATGTGTTAGAGTGTATGGTGTAGGTTAGACAAGACCTCCTCGGGCCTAGCAGGCAGCTATGTACGGTCTCACGCGTCAGTAACGACGACAAACACAGTCTGCGTGCCAAGCCAGGGCAAGCCTCGTCGTGCGAGCAGCAGGTAGTGCAGTGCAAACACCCGCCGGTGATACCAGTGAGGTATACTGCAACCATGCAACCAGGGAGGGGGGAGGTTTGTAACACGTGACTTGACCCATGTCTCGCCTCGCTGCTTCCACTGTGCCTTCTGCCAACAAACATGCCACGCCCAACTATACCTTGTACATAATACACTCAGGGCCGCCTCGAGGGCAGTTACAACGGTGCGACCGAACTTAGTGCCATTATAAGATGACGCTAAAATACGTTTTTAAAAAAATGCTGGTTGTAGAACATCAAGATGTGAATAATGTATGGTAATTTTTTTGCATTGATTGGTTCCTCAAAATTATATATTTATTGGAAAAAAATGTGCATAAAAGCAGTGTACAGAAACAGATTGTTTTTCACTCCACTAGTCACAATGCAAAAGATCGAATGATATTTTTAGTTTTCCTCAGTAATAAGGAACAACAACGGCAAATAAAGGATGTCATAAAAACAACATGCTCTTAATATATTTCCACTTCGTTGAAGTACTCCAGTACCAGAGATCATTTTCTCCATGTTAGATTATAAACTGAATTTGTTCCATCATTATGGATACGAGTAGTATGTTTTGGTTCCTTCTAGGACATGAGCCTAGTGAGAATTTTTGTCGAGTGGGGATTTGTGGAGCCATCTTTGATTACATCACGGCGACCATCTTAGAATTGACGTTGAACCCGCCCTAAAGGTCACCAAAAGGTCAAAAAATCCTCCAATATTCACCCAAAATTTCCCTTTTTTCCCTCGACTCTTCAAAATTCCGTTTGTGGATGTCTCAAAATCAACACGACCCCAATGTCTTTTCAGAGCTGCTGATTACCAAGTTTTCGTGCGTCACTGATAATCAATTTATAAAATCAGTTAAATAAATAAATATTTGTTTTTTTTAGAGAAGTTTTAATTTTTATAAAACCGATATGGTATCTGCTTATGTCAACCGCCATCTCAGCAAAACCTGATCATTTTCCAATAAAATCAATCAGTTTTTTTAATCTAATTTAATAAAAAGAATTCTTTAATTGATTAAAATACACAAGGATATTTTCCTGTAGACCCAATCACCCCACACAAAACCGAGTTATATTCGATCAATTTCCGATAAATGTATCTTTTTTTTTTAAATCAATAGTATTAGAAATAATTCTTTAATTGATTATAATACACAAGGATATTTTCCTGTAGACCCGATCACCCCACACAGAACCGAGTTATTCTCAATGGATTTCCGAAAAAATATATCAGTTTCCAAAAACCTAAAAAAATCATTGCTATTAAAATGTATTATCTTTATAAGTTATATTACATTTAAGTTATGCCCAGTAGTTCAGCATCGAGTGCATAATTTATTACTCAGATAGGTATACCAGATTATCTACCAAAAAATTCAATCAAATATTTAAAAATTAATAAAATATCTTTGTTACTTAATGTAAGACGCTTCGACTACTTTTCAAACATGGCTGACGCCATCCGAACTGCACCACATCCTCCAAGGAACTAATCTATCATAGTGATGGGCTGAGTCGAGTGAAATGTCTCGAGATAATCGATTATTCTGTGCTCTCGAATATTTCAAGATATTTTGTAGATCATTCGAAAATTTCGCATCATTCGAAACATTTCTCATCATTCGCAACAATATTTCGTTGGCAAAAATGTACTGTGTTTCCGAGAGAAAATATGCTCGAGATAAAATGTAAGTGAAGAATTAAAGCGGAATAAAATGTGAATGAACGATTTAAACCAAAATCAATGCGAATGAATAATAATAACGAAACAAAATTTCTGAGCGAATTAATTACACGGAAATAAGTCGGAAATATATTGAGTGAGATATTTCGGTCAGCTCTAACGTCGAGGTCTTCAGCGCTGGTGAGGGATGACACGACGTGAGTATGGAGCAGCGCCGGAATAAAGGGGCTGGGGACACGGGAGTTCCCCGAGAAAACCCGCCGACCAACGGCATCGTCCGGGACGATTCTGAAATGTTTTGATTTGTGCGAAAACAATGCATAAGGATATTGGCACTGTTATTTACTAAAATGATACTTATGACTTACATTATACAGGTGCTAATGAAAATTCACGAGGGTAGGATAGGTCAGCCGAAATTTCAAGTTTTTGGTGTTTGAAATTTCACCTCAGGCAGATTTACCAGTGACGAAATCTCAAACGATGGAATCTCGGAGAGCTACTAAATGTAATTTAATATAAATATAATACGAGTAAAATTTACTATGGATGTAACATTTAGCAAACTATCAAGTTTGCTGGTTTCCTGTAGTTTTAAAACCTTGAATAGTACTTATTATCAAATCCTTGTAACTTGACTAATATAACCTACCCTACTTCGAAAGAGTGAATTTTCATAAGTATATAGCCTACCTTAAGTAATACAGTTTTTATTTGGGTTTAGACCGCGATGTACGATCGGTCGATCGCCGATCAGACAGACATCTATAGTTCGGCCAAGGTTTAGACGTATCTCGTCTTCTCGTAAACATTCCATTTGTTTCGCTTCTGTACATGAGCAGGTGCAATACTTTCACTAGTGAGTGACTTATCTATATTGTGCAAAGAACCCTTTACAGTTTATTGTAAAAAATTTAATGAGCAGTGACTGACAAAAATGAGCGTACGTTTTCGTCCGTCCTCACGTCACTTCGGAACTTCTTGAAACTGCACATATATTCTGTAATTAATTCAGCTGACAGTTTCTCACGAACTTCACTGTATAGTTTTGGGATTTTGAGATGGAAGAAACTTTATATTTGGAAGTGTGTAATGGTGCTCCAATTTTATTTTTTATGTATATTACTAAAATCAAGGTAGTCAACTATTCCTTATACAATACATTCTCAACAGGTGAACTCACAATTTATAAAACTGCTGATTTATGATCATTTGCGAGACGAATAAGATAATGATATGAGATACTTAACAAAACGAAGGATGATCTGTTACAGTGGTCTACGGCCAAAAAAATGTGTGATATTGAAAAATATTCTTTGTCAGCAACCAAAACACTACTCCATTGTTTCACCTTATCTTGTAAGATATTTAAGATACTCGCACCTCCTGTTCCCTTCGTTTCCACTTACTGTCTAGATAAAATGCCAACAGGAGAAAAATATATAGATAACGAAAGGATTATTTCGCTCGCCAACTAGCCAAAAGTATGATTTCGCTCGCCAATGTTCCGAGAGATTATTTCGAAAGAATGGTTCGATTATTTTACTCACCGATCGAGTGATCGCTCGATTCGTAAAATATCTCGATTCAGCCCATCACCAGTATATCATTTACATATCCATACTACTTACGCCGACCACTCCCTCATCTCCTCCCTTCCCCACTCCCTCCCATCAACCACCTCCACCCCCACCACCACTCACACTCCACCAATCCACCAAACATTTCTCCTCCTCCACCCCACTCCCCACCAACTCACCATCACTCTGTTGCGTTCCTGTCACAGCCTTCCCGAACAGTTTATTACACTTAACCACCCGCCCATATACATATACACAGATACAACTTTCCTCTACTCAACCACGCAATGTTATATCCTAAGGCCGACTTCCACGTAAGTTTTATTTTTATATCATGACTATACCTTTCTGCAAATTTTATATAATATGTTTGCGTAGAATTTGATTATAATACTCATCAATCACTTAGGGTAAGAAAACACTAATTTTATAAAAATTTAACTTTATTTTGCAATATATTATGTACACACTACTACGTGGAAAAACACATTGGATCCCTCTTGAGAACAAACAATCAGTAATCGTTTTAATAATAACTTCCTCCACAGCACTGAAACTCCGATAAGACATAGTGTTTATTTACAACGAAAAACCTAACCATCGTTCACTAATAAGCTTCATGTCATCGCATTGCAATCTTGAAGACAAAGCCACCCTAGTATAAACAGCACCTATGCTACATTGTCTAGGATAGAGATGTCGCCATCATTCTCAATGATGACCCAGGCGATATCGTTGAGTTCGAGTACGTTGGCGAAAAGCATGTCGCCATAGTCAAAGTGCTCGCAGTCACTAGCGAAGATGCTGTTGTCTCTCTTCTTGCCGAAGTGCTCGCCAAGACCAACAATCAGTTCGTTACCATGGACGAAGTACTCATAATCAGTTACTAACGAAGATGCTGTTGTATTTACCAAAGTGGTCGTGAACGTTGGTGAAGACGGCCGAAGTGCTCGCGAACTTGTGGCGATCAGCACCCGAAGTGCTATCGAACATATCCAAAGTGGATGCGAACAAGGCCGAAGTGGTAGCGAACTTAGTCGAACAGCTCGTCCTCATGGCTGAAGCGAAGGCGTACATAACCGAACTGGTAGCAAACAAGGTCTGAGTGGTAGCGAACATTAGCGAACAGGTTGCAATCATTGGCGAACATCCTTTCGAATGTTAGCGAACAGCTTGCGAACCCTGAGCGAACAGGTTGCGAACATTACCGAACATGTTGTGAACATTGGCGAACAGGTTGCGACATTGGCGAACAGCTTGTAAACACTCACACGCACAACTGCTCATCACGAGCGAAGAATCTTCTGATTTAGCCGAAGTGACGCTCGACTGTAGCTAACCAAACAGATTAAGGAAAAAAAACTGACATAATGTGATGTTCCCTGTTTATTTCTTAAGTGAGTGTAATACATTTATTCGTAGGTCCTCAAGGAGGCTATGCGATTTTCTACCTTCAGTATCTGCTGATGTATTAACATCCTCGTCCATCTACGGCTATTTATATAGAGGTACACGAGTCTGTATATTTATCGCACCCACACTTGCATCATCACAACGTTAAATAAGCCCACCATGTCTTCTTTGTACATGTTTACGTCTCTCACGTCTTATAGCATGGCTACTTTTACAGAAAGTCTTGTCACAGAAACGGCATGGATATCTGGATGACGATGAATTTTCTACACTAATCGTAAGTGGACCAAAAATGTCTGACGGATTTGTAACTCCTTCACTCCTCGTTGTGGAAAGTACTAGTACATCACAAACTTGTGTAGTCGTTGAATCTTGCTGATTTGTAGGGAGACCAACTTGACCTTTATACGTTTTCTTATGTCTGTTTAAATTATCGTTTCGTGCATACAGCCTACAACACTTGTCACACCGATATGCTGTATGACTTGGGTTCATCTTGCATTTACTTATGCCATGTCTCCTCTCTCCTTGCATCATGAGCTTACACAAATGTCTTGTCACAGTAGTTTCATTGTTGTGTAGGAGGATTTGACATCGATTCTCCCGAAATTTCATTTATGTGATTCGATCTCTTCTACGATAATGTAACATATTTACTCCTTCGATAGGGACCAAACCACCATTTCATAGTGGTCATAATTTTCTTAAATATCGATTGACAGGCAGAGGAAAGAGTCCTTTAGGTGTTCTCAAATGTCTTTTCAAGTTTCTGAGTCGTACAAACTGCGTTTTCACACCAGGACATACCACGATCAATATTCTGAAGGCATGCTTCATGCTGAAATACAGTATTTTCTTCATAAACACCTTCTTGCAGAAAAAAACCGAATATCATTTCTCGGTATATTTTTCCATCTTTACAGGAGCAGATGTTAACTCTTCACAGTCGTAATAACTACTGTGAAGTCTACATCTACTGCAGCCTTTATATCCTATCTTTTTTTAAAATATATTTTATTTACATATGTTCTGCATGTAAAACCCAAGATCTAATCCAGGTGCTTACAATTTCGTATTCAATCTTTTTCTTACATTCCTTGCCATTCTTATATTTACATTTAAAAATCCAAGGTTTTATATACTTTTCATCTTCGATCTTTCCCTACTTGTCAACATGGTCAAAGAAGCTCCCAAGTCTCAACCAAAGTACCAACCAAGACCAGCGATGGGTACATCAGCATGGTGGAAGTGGTCGCAGTCATTAGCGAACAGTTCGGCGAACTTGAGCGAACTTCTTGTCATCTTAGCTGAATTGGTGACAGGCATTGGTGATCAACTAATGAACTCTTCAGGATTCAAATCCTCGAAGAAAAATTTAAAGCAATGCATAAAACTGTCGAGCGTCAAGAACTTTTCGGAAGGCCTCCATGTATTTGCTACAGTTGTAATGTGAACATGAAGTTCGTAAAACTCTCGATAGATGATGAGAGGAAACCTTTATTGTTATTAGTTCAGCCCCGGACATGTATCCTTTTATGCTCTCTCTTCAGATTCGAAGATTTTACCAGTCATAATCAGAGTTCGATTTGTGCTAACCTAAAATAAGAATTTAAAACTACGCATGACACCATCTCACATGTGTACACTAATTAGTGACAAAGTCATTAGAAAAACTTTATCTCTAGATATATTCAAAGATATAAGCATGACATTTATCATTACCCTGGCAGCTAAGTGGTAGAGAGTTTGGATTTTAACGCAATGGTTGAGGGATCGGACCCATGCCAGAGCTATATTTTTTCTCATCTTCGTTTGAGCAATCAACTAGTCTTCAGTATATTTCTATACATAAAGGAAGGTTTCTATCCAGTAGATATTTTAATAATCACTTAGCCAACAGATTTAAAAAAAATTGATAAACATACCTTATGCATGGAATAAACTAAAGTATATATAAACATGTGCGTGTATACATATATATATATATATATATATATATATATATATATATATATATATATATATATATATATATATGCAAGCATATGTAGTTTGCTTACATAAACAGCACTATAGAAGTTTAGTATATGCAAGTATATAAGTTACTAATTACCGTATAATATATGCAATGATTTCCTGAATCGCTACAATATCTGTAATTGAATTCGTAGACAAATGCTCACAGATGTCTCCTTTTCGGGTCATGTGCTCTTTTCTGACGAATCTACCTTCACAAATACGGGAAATGTGAATAGGCATAACAAGTATTATTGGGCAAATGAGAATCCTCGAAGGATGAGAACTGTACCATTTCAACATCCGTGGTCCGTTAATTGTTGGTGGGGCATTGTCGGCGATTCCGTCATTTGTCAATATTTTTTTTTTAAGATCGCTTGACTAGACAAGTTTACGCAAACTTTCTGCGCAACTTACTGCCTCAATTACTGGAAGACTAGCCTTTGCATGTTCGCATGAACGTGTGGATGCAACACGACGGTGCACCACTCCATTATGCTCTGTGATCGAGACAAGAGATGAATGAGATTTTTGGCGACAAGCGGATAGGACGAGGCGACCCTGTAGCGTGGCCACCTCGTTCGCCAGATCTAACACCACTAGATTACTTTTTATAGGGTTTTGTCACAGAACGCATTATAGCGGTAGCACCTGCCACGCCTAACGATATGGAAGAAAGAATACGTCGAGCACGTGGTGTAATCACCACAAATATTGTTATTTTCATCAGCGAATTAACAAATGCTTACAAGTCGAGGGTCATCACTTCGAGAATCTTCTGTAGGAAAATCCAAACCAAAGTTAGTGTCTTCTTTGAGTGCGTGATTAAATGACCTTGTGTTGTAGATCGCTGAATTCGTCGTCAAATAGGTACTAATGTCATCGAAAATAAAGATACATGGTTCCATTTAACAAAGTGTAGTTCACCTTGACGTAGATTCGGCACCTCCACCGATAAAAAAAATATGGTGGCCCAGTATGACGGCCTTCTCGAACACTGAAACTTTTGTCTGAAATATTGTTGATACGATCACTAGTTTGTGTGCTATTGCTCTGTAATACTTATATATACATACTAGCTGGCCGGCTGCGGTTTTGCCCGCGTGAAATTATGTAATGTAAACAGTAACTCTGGATAAAATATGTGATGAAGGTATTTAACAGCTACCGTACTCAATAACAGTGAACTATAGATTGTCTTAGCTCAGTGTAAAGAGCGCGTGCAATATGCTCGTATGATGTCATAGTAATTCCCATCGCAAAGTTTTGCACGTGATACGAACCCGTAACCCCACCCCTCCCACATCACAAACTTTGTATAGTACCTGAGTGAATGCTTAAAGGCAGTCCATGATAATTCTTTCGTATGTACAGGCTACAGTCCAAAGAGGTTTTATTTACGAGTAGGTTGGCAAAAAGAAACAACTTTTGAATTATTTCTCCGTGATAATTCTCATCTATCGGGAGACTGTAACATTTGACTGCTTTTGACATATTTAATTTTCGAACTTTATAAAAACCTGAATTTGATTTGTAGATGTTTACATAAGCTTCATTATTATCAAAAAAATTTCTCGATATCTCAACAGATGATTATTTGAATACACATTTTATTTTTTTAACAGCTTTCAAGGAAGAATTTCGAAACATCCTGAAATTACTTTATTAAAATTTAGTTATATTTACTTTAAGCAAAAACCATTTCAATAATTCCACTGGTTTAGGAGACAAGTGGGATTAATTAAAAACACGTTTTATTTTTTTAAGTGCTATCAAGAACGAATTTCGATAAACTCAAATAATATTTTTAGACATTCACTTAAGCATCATTTTTAAGGAAAAATCACCTTACTATCTAAAATGGTTTAGGAGAAATCAAGGATTAATCAAAAACACATTTCACGGCCTTTCACTCCCTTTATTTTCGAATTTCCCAAAATCTAAAAATTTACAAATATGCATTCCTTTGGGAAATATTATGAAGTTAAAAAATTTTGATAGCTTCCCCGGTTAGTGAGATATCAGCGATTCTTCGAAAACACATTTCACCCCTTTTTACCCCCTTAATTATCGAATTTCGAAAAAAACCATTTCTTAATGGGTGCCTACGAGGCAAGGGGAAGCTTCCCTCAAAATGTCATGGTTCTAGGTCTAGTAGTTTGGGCTGTGCGTTGATGAGTGAGTGAGCGAGTGAGTGTGTGTGTCCGGACACTTCATTTTATATATTAAGATAATGAAGTACCCCACTCATTCATTCGCTCATCAACGCACAGCCCAAACCGCTGGACCTAGAAGCGTGAAATTTTCAACGCAGTTTCCCCTCACGGCGTAGTCACCCACTAAGGAAGGATTTTTCGAAAATCGAAAATTAAAGGGGTGAAAACGGGCATAACGTGTTTTCGCAAAATCCTCAATAACTCTCTAACCTGACGATGTGTTATTAATATTTTCACCTGAAAACATTGCCTAAGCAAATGAATATTTCGCAATTTTTAGATTTTTAGAAATTCGGAAATTAAGCGGGTGAAAAGTCGTTAAATATGTTTTCAATAAATACTCTATTTCTCTTAAAACCACTTATGACATCGAGGTGATCTTTGCGTCACAATGGTGCTCATGTAAATGTCTAAAAAGAAGTTTTGGAATTTTTCACAATTCGTCCTTAAAAGCAAGTAAAAATATCAAACGCATTTTCAATTAATCATCCAAATCTCTTGGACCATTTGCGATATCGAGGTGGTTTCTGCTTTGAAACGAAGCTTACAAAAATACTTAAAAAGTGACTTCAGGATTTTTCAATATTCGTCCTTGAAAACTGGTAAAAAAAATTAAAACATGTTTCCAGGTAATCATTCGTATCTCCGAAACAATTTGAGATATAGAGGTTTTAAAATTAATCTTACGTAAATGTCTAAAAACAGAACTAAGGATTTTTCGAAATTCGACAATTACGGGCGTGAAAAGTAGTAAAATGTGAACTCCCGAAAAGTGAATACTGACCACGGATAAATAACTCAAAAGATGCAATCCATATGTTTTTTTGTTCTAAAAAAGACAGTTATTGATTACTATAGAGAAATAAAGATGAATTGAAAACAAAGTGGTTCTGCAATTACAGTACACTCAGCGAAGTGGATTGGACAAAACTGTTTGTATTTGTTGTGTTATTTAACAGCTAACTTTATTTTTCTTTTCTTTCGAACATCATTTGGGGAGATGTTGTGCATAGAAAAGAGAAAGTATGTAACGTTGTGTTTCATTATGTACTTCCAGCTTGGTGTGCTGATCGATGTTATTTCTTTATTTGAAATTAGTAAACGTTTTGTGGTTTATAACTTGCATTTATTTCGTTCTGATTTTGCGTTCTACATTGTTTGAATATATATTATACTCAGATACGTATTTCTAACTTGGTGTGCTGTAAGTGTATGATTTCGTTTTCAGTGTTGTTAATGATAGTCTTCCTCGCTATTTTTTTTATCATCTCGACTTTACTTGAGGTGTTGTGTTTGGTTACGATAACTCATTAACATAATAAGCCATCAATATGCTCTGTGATTCAAAGAGTTGCGTAAGCAAATACTTAAAAAGCAATTTTTCGAAAATCGAAATTTAAGAGAATGAAATGCTGGAAAATATTTTTTTAAAGATAATGAAACTAACCTGACGAGAAATCGACATGCTCTTTTCTTTAAAGTTTGCGTACATAAATATATACAAACCAATTTAAGTTCATTCATAAATTAAAGGTATACAGAGAATATAGTAACATCATCAATTAATACGTAATTGAAGGTTAGTAACTCTTTATATATACATATAGTACACGCGGACGAAGCCACAACGGGACAGCTTGTGTATGTATGTATACACATATATAAACAATATATATAAATATATATATATATATATATGGGGACCTGAATTCATAGCCATGCTAACTAAATTTAATAAATAGCAAAAAGTAGTAATATATGTTTCATGTGCGTTTATATTTATCGTTAAGTTACTAATTAAAATACAATATTTTTACGGCATTAGTGTCATATTTCAAATAGAAATAAATGCACAGAGCAAAGAAATTATATATATATATATATATATATATATATATATATAGAGAGAGAGAGAGAGAGAGAGAGAGAGAGAGAGCTCTGTATACTATACGTGTGTGTGTATGTGTAGATATTTATTTATACATCTTTGGTAACTGCTAAGCGGACTTTAGATAAGTACTCACTTCACCGCGAATATTCAAAATATGTTGTATATGTTTGGTATTTCGTGTTTAAAGAGTTGCTCATGACCTTCACCTTAGAAACACCCATGTTTCAGAAGAAGGGATTTTTTACAAGTGCTATCCCCGGTGTTAGCACGGAGGCGTGTGCAGACAGCAGCACAACGACATGACTAACTACTAGTGAGCCATATTTCTGAGCCACTGGACCGCGCAAACCCCGCACGTGTGATGCACGGCCTGTCCTCGTACACGCCGCTTGCTGGTGAAGAATACGCCCGGCCAAACTGCGGACAATCGCGCCTGCAAATCGCCGCTGTTTCCTTCTCCACCCAGCTGAACATCCCCGCACACCAGATATCCACACACACCGCCTCCATATAACCCTATCTTATACTATTACCAAAAAACAAGGATACATTAGTTACACATTATACCCTCGCCTTTCATGTGTCTATCTGCTTGAAGTAAGAATTCAGACGACGAGGGCTAAAATATGTAAATATGTAAGTCACTTTGTATGTTTTAGGGTGGTAGTATTTTTCTACAGGTGTAAGAGGCTAATAATCGTAACAGAAGTAACAACTTGGTGTATTAGCTGCACGATCCTCAGAACGCGTAGTAATTGTACATTGCTATGAATGTCTTGTTCTAAGTGCTGTGTGTAAAACTAATGTACGACGACCATGACGACTAGGTTGACGAGGATGACAATGATGACGGCTATGACGTTGACGACTCTAAATACTTCGACAGAGGTTGAAGATGCCAATGACAGATTACGGTCATGATGACGAAGAAGACGTCCATGACAGACGATGAAGACAATGACGAGGATGAAAATGTTGCTGACGACGACAACAACTGGCAAAGAAGAACAGTTAAATGTGGGTATGGCAAAAGTCAATGAGTATTCGTATATACTGAATTTACACATTAATGCGGGCCTGACAGCAATATCAAAACTCTCAGTACATAGGAAATTTTCCCTCCTTAAAAGTCGAATTTGAAAAAAAAAAAAAAAAATATATATATATATATATATATAATGTGTGTGTGTAAAGAGACCTATTGAAGTCATAACACCGACAATATTCTGTCGTACTCAATGTATATCGTATAACAACAATTAATTTAAAAAATGTCATACCTTTTCTCCTCCTAAGGGAATTAATTTCAAAAATCTTATTTAATGTTTGCCCATGCAGTGAGATGAACCCAACCCTAAAATATATCGTTTCTGTACCAAACTGTTCATATTGTGCGTTATGTTAGCCAGTCTTTCCGTTTGTACATAGAGGTTGCTCAATGATATGGCGCCTAGAGAAGGTACATAGGAGAACATTATTAGTGCGTCGTCTATCTGATCCCCGCGAAGATACGTGCCTTCTTACACTCGGGAACGAAAACAACTAAACATAATATCGCAGCTAATTTGCACGTTGTTGGATAGTGTTCACCAGACCCAGCTCACTTCGACAAGTGTGAAGCAGACCTTGCATCTGGTACCACAAACGCTGGACAGACCACTTATCTAAAGACAGGTGGAACTACAGAAAGTGATGGAACTGGATACAAACACTCCACGGTATTCCGAGCTACGTCCTGGCGAACACAGTTATTGCTACAAACAGTTCCCTAGACATTGGATCTGGGTTGATAACACGTGAGGACCTAGGATATCTCCAGTGTATCATAAGACATTCCTGACACTGGCAAACAGCGCAGACCATATTGACTGTGAAAAGGTTTTCTTTACTGCAAAGACATGTGTTAATTTATTGGTGTTGCTTACGGTCATGTAATGCAGCTTACACACAAAAAAATAAATTAATGGAAACATGTATAATGTTTTACCTCAGATTAAAGATGGGTATTAAAAGCGAATTTCATATGCATTTCGCGAACTCGGCCGTATGCTTGTTTATGTTAGATACTGTGTTCAACTTTCGTTTTAACGGCTTATGAGTGCCTCGTGAAAGCGTGTTTTTGTGTAATATTTCGGGTTTGTAATGACTTTGTGTAGTTATTCTTTCGTTTGCGTTAGAAGACATGTGTAATTTGTTAACAATAAACATTTACAAAGTTTTAAATCTATTTTCCTTGAAAGATACAAGAAATAAGCATTGCCAGAATACCTATTCAGCATTTAATTGTTCTGAGTAAACTTAAAACGAGAAGTTTTTTGTCATTTCCGTTGGATTCAGGACTGTATGATGTTTCAGTATTTGTTTTAACATCACGTTTCTTGTAAAAATACATTCGTATGACCAGCGTCTGTTTGGAAGGCTGCAACAAAATTAATATTTCAAAATTTTTGTTACATATCACTCGCAATTTAGTGTTCCACAGATTGTAAGTATTGCCACTCACACAAAACAAAATTATAACTGCAGCAACTGTATTTTAGAAACGCAAAACCCGTTATTGTATAGCACGGAAAAATGCATTACCGTGTGTATAATGAGTACATCAAAACACTGGTACAACATGGTGGACAACACTAGCTAATCAGCGTCCGAGTTCGCTGACATTAAAGGAGCCGTCATGCTAGTTCGTATTTGATGTCCTTGTTTAGTCTGTAGTTTTACTTTAGTGTGTTTTATAAAATTCCATTTTTAACCCCCGGCGCAAAAAGAGGAGTGTTATAAGTAGGCGTGGGAAACTGAAATAGACGAAGTTGGGAACTGTTAGCTTCGGCACCCGCTGGTATGGGGGCAGCACCAACACCAACTTTCCTAATAATTTTCAAATAATTCGAATGTTGTCTGTCGCCATTTTTTCGTCGAGCAGTTTAAATGTTATAGGCTGTTATGATTTTGAGGTTATAATGTAAGACGTTATTTAAGTGTTTCCGCGAAGGTATTTTTGAAAAATTCGTTGTCTTTTAAATCGTAAGTTTAGGTTTGTGCCTTAGTAATGACATTTAGCTAGATAAATGAATCATGCTCACATACTGTAGTTTTCTGTGTCAGCTTATATTGAAGTGTGTAAAGCAACATATTTGTTCTTATTTCAGACAGACGTTTGACCAATGCTTTGTTCTATGGTTATAAGTTTGACGTGTCTGTGTGTATGTCAGTGTGTCTGTCTGTGGCATCGTAGCTGCAAAACGAATGGACCAATTTTGATGCGTTTTTTTTTAAAGCTGACGTGATCGAGATGGTTCATAGCTATGATCAGAGAAAATCTGTTCCGCCGTTTAAACATAAAAGA
Organism: Medauroidea extradentata; assembly: GCA_003012365.1. NCBI lineage: Eukaryota > Metazoa > Arthropoda > Insecta > Phasmatodea > Phasmatidae > Medauroidea > Medauroidea extradentata. Next base: position 29,112 of record PNEQ01082303.1, on the reverse strand, counting down.
ATAACTATTGTCATCTAACCTAACAATTTTTTTTGTAATGAATGAGTAGCACAGCCATAGTGAAACAGGTCTGGACACTTGGAATTTAAAAATTGACCCCGTTATAACTTATTGGTGCCACTGGCACTCTGGCGTTGTTTTAATATAGTGTAAATGGGACTACAAGGAGCAAACTCGTGGCGGAGTTGCTTGGAGAACAGCTAGTACGACGCTATACTGCAATGTTAAAACAACACTTCGTTGCTAGTGGCGCTTTCAGTCATAGAGGGGCCAACTCAATAGCATTGGTAAATAGGTTAGTGTCCAGACCTACAAGTCTAAGACCGTGGTCTGGACACACTCCTATCTACCAATTTTTTTTTTTTTGCTAGACTCCCTTGTTGTTTGGCTGCAGTTCGCCGAGTTACCGAGAATGTTGTGCTTTATTGGCGCTGCAGTCAGGGCGGTCGGGCTCACACTCCGGCCACTTTTTTTCCGTTGGTAACATTATAAAGAAAATAAATATTGCTGGAGCCATGCTTTAAAACTGTGAGCGAAGGAAGTATTTCATAAATTGATAAAAAAAATTACGATTTGATAAATTATCTTTTGGGGAGAGAAGTGGGCGGAGACTGAGTCCGACCGCCCGGATTACAGCGCCAAAAATGTATAGCATTATCGGTAACTTGGTGAACTGCAGCCAAACAACAAGGGGCTCAAGTTTCCAAGCGAATGTCCAGCCCTGTTCTTCTACGACCGTGGTCCAGACCTATGCGTACTAGTAACTTATTTGCAAATAAAATATTAAAGAAAACAAAAGAAGTACAAACAATTAATAAATTCAAAACGGGCGTTGTTGCATTACTAAAATCTTTAATAATATTTAGTGTATGCGAGTAACTTAAAAAGAATGAAAAAAAAAGTAAAATTAAAAATTTTAAGTAACTTCCGACATAAAAATACTCTCAAAAATAAAACAATTAAATTTCTCTCTTGACCTTTTAACTTCATTAACAGTACCTATTAATATTTATACGATGAGCGTCGTCACGTTGGGGGAGCGCTAATTAAATGAAATAAAAAAGGTATATAAATAAAAATAATATTGATAATGATACAAGTATGGATTATAGAACGACTTAACTCTATGTAAGTAACGTTGGCATGTAACAACACAACAATGTCCAATCGTTTAGTTTTCAGTCTTGATTTATTTACTCTGAAAAATTCGCAAAACAGACACAAACGTCAACGACATCAGCCCTGACGTGTCTGTCATTCTGTGACGCGAACCCGCCCCCCTTGCCCACTACCGCACATCGCGCGCGGCTATGAAGCGAATGCCTCTTACATAATTGGTACAATATCGAAACACTACATGAAATTAGTATACATTGTAAGATTGATGTGCAAAACCAAGTTCATACGTACAATTTGAAACTAGTAGATATTTTCTATTTTTTCTACCTATGTATAACTAATTATACTACTTCACACAGCGGTCCCCCGACTTGACGACGCTCATCTTCAAAATATTAATAGGTACTTTTAATAAAGTTAATAGGTAAAGAGAGAAATTTAATTTTTTTACTTTTAGAGATTTTGTATGTCGGAGGTTGCTTAAAATATTTCATTTTACTTTTATTACATGTTTATTTTCTCCATTGCATATAAATTAATTTTGAAACCATAGTGTTTCAATGTAATAGTTACAAATGACATTATCAGAAAGATTTTTTTAATAGTAACAATTGTATGTTACCATTACTGTGTTTTTTTAAGCTGCGTTCTTTGCGGTAAAGATCATTTGCTCTGGCTCACACTGGAAACAATTTCTCTACTACAAAAAAGTTGTACAGAGGTAAAGAAAGTGTTTGTACACATTTGTCAGTTACAGAGAACTTGAGCGGCTTTATAGTGAGGAAGAGAATGTTGCACTCAGTTGCGGCCCTATAAACTCTGACTACGTAACCATCTGTTCATGAAAGACAGGTCATTGATCGGTAAAGCTCTTTCATTGAATTTCCCAGCATCCCTCAAGTATCAGCATTGCGAGAGAATGTTACTATGCTGAGGTGTAAAAGACGAAACACTGCAGATTTCTGGGAGAACTGATTTGCTTGTACCAGGCATCAGGAAATATTTCTGGCATAACTAAGACAGTAAGTAACGTTGCTGGTGACTAGATGGTGAAAAATATAACTGTTGACTTCGTCACTACGCGACTGGCGATAAAACTGTGGTGATCAACTGCTTTAATCTTGAAAAACATACCACTTATATGTTTGTAACTTGACAAGATAATACTGACAATTTTTGTTTTCATATGTTGTGTCATCTGCGTTTTTGCAACATTCACTCTGTATAAAAATACGATTAAGTTTACAATTACCAAGCATAACATTGTGTAGCTATCTTGCGTTGAGGATAAATTAAATTGATTATTTTTTTGTTTTATTTTGATCATGAACATGGATTTACTTGCACAATAGCCGTAAAATAAAAAATTTTGTCACGGTAATTTTAAACTGATAATTGAACGCATCGGTATTTAAACGTAACATATTTTATACGATTTTCAACTCATAAATTCTCCTCTATTTCAACACAACTTGGGAACTATTAGCTCTTCTTTGCTATACAAATAATGTGCATTTAACTTATCTTACTTCTGTGCTGTTATAGCATAAGCACAGGCATTTTATTCAGCTAAATATGTACCGGAGACTGGGATTTGTATGTAACTATACAATTTCAGACAAACGCGTAGTTTTTGTAAACTATATATATTTCCGTAGTTTCCTTACAAGACAATTCTATTAATTTTACAAATAAATAACTCCTCGTTGTACTTTTAGAATAGTTTGCAAAAATGCAACTATTGCGCTAATTGTTTAATTGATCCAGAACAAGTTCTCCGTGTAAGAATATCTTTATGTGTACACATTAACATCACTTTTCACTGTTGGGTCAACACATCGTCTATCCTCGCTACGCTCAAACTGCCTCAGTAGTTCGGACAACAGAACTGTCTTATGCGGCTCCTGTACATTAACGACTTCATAATTATTTTTTCACCCCTAAGTGTCGTAGGTCACATTGCATGCGCTGTACAGTAGGCCTATATAAATATTTTTTTAAGAATACAAATGTTTTCCTTTAATATAGGGGATATTCGTGCCTATAATTTAATATATAGGTAGCAAATGTGTCCTTAAATTACACAAAAATAACATAATTGTAATTCAAATCATTTTAAGACATGTAATTGCTACATGTTACTCCTTGCGTATTCAACAGAGGAAATTTTCCAATATATTTTTAAAAATGGAGTAATGTGCAACATTACTGATTAAGGCTTTAAATAATATGCGTATATTTACTGTTTGTTAAAAGGTAGGGGAGGAATTTTTAGCGTAATGAATATTATATCATATCATTCGTGTGGGTTTTCCACGTATTCCCCCGAATTATCTGTATTAATTTCAAAATCATAGTATACAAGACTCAACAAGAACGGCTGCAAGTACCTTGTACATCATGTGTTGCATGCATCATCTCATGGATACGTACCGGTTAGGATATTGGCCACCGCAATACCTATTAACAAACATGTAGAGCAGAACAATAATGTTACGGGTACGCGTATTCTGTGGCAGTAAGTAAATAAATTCACCTAGATATCGCAATCACATTTACACAACTGCCAAGCATGTACGTGAAAGGATGTGAACACGCCCACATGCGTATTATTTCAGTAACTGATGTTTTAACACGTTCATTGCTGCGCTTCGCTGTAAACCAAGCCATTCATATAAGTTCATTTCCTGCACATCTATCCAACATAATGTACATAGCGCCGGTTATATTTCCGGGTAAATCTGTGGTGTTCGGGTAAAGTGGTATAACTCGAAAAACTGAGAAAATTGTGTTAATTTAGGAGCACATTCTACATGTTATGTTCTACGTCTGGGTAAAAGGCTATAACTTTAAAGGTTATGAGAAGGTAAAAAATTAAATTTCGAAGTATGTTTGTTCCATTATACACAGTAGAACTTCGAACTTTCTTCTTCGATCTACACAAAACGCCATTTTTGACTTATACCACTTTACCCAAACACCACAGAAATTTACTGCTATGCCTTCCTACCTGCAATAAAAACCTAGACGCCATTGTCATTGTTGCTAGAACTTTTATTTCAAAGGGGTTGGCTAATATGTCAGTGCATTAATAAGTATTCGAATAACACTAAAAAAAACACCATCGTCACGATGTTGATACGACAAAGTTGAATACAAATACATTTTCAATGATCAACATCAGTTTCAAGGTCGAATCGAGACTCACAGACACTCCAATCGCAATATAGGCCAACTATACTCATTTATATGTTAAGAAGATTCTGTTTAATCACGAGGGTGTGCTAAGGCATTCTCGTCGCAAAGCAGACATTTCCTGTAGGTGACGCCCACTCCTGTGTGAAGTTGTTGCCCTCAAACAGCTTTGTTGTTCTGCAACGCTAAACACAGGAAATGTGCTTGGTGCGTGCGAGTGTGTGTTTAGGAAGCAAAGTGTAGAGACAGTCTGAACTCGCAAGTTACTACTTGCCTGCGAACCAGACGCCACGGGGGAATATAATATGTAACGTCGAGCGACTAAACATTCTCTTATACAAGCGCAAGTGTTGGAAACTGCAAGTAATATTATTACCGTCAAATACTAACTACGATTGACTCGAAGTGTTTTTATAAAATAAAACTTGGAAAAGGACCATTATATTTACGGGTGTTACACGTTTCGTAACATGTAAACGTTCGCAGTACTTAATCCACAGTAATGTTATAACAGGATTTTATTTACATCGTTGCTGAAAGCTTCGTAAGTTATTCACTCGGGTGATGAGGCTTGTTAGTATCAAGAAATTAAATTATTGGCCAAACTTTGGTTTTAAAAGGTCATTAATACAATATTAAAAGCTTTTTTATTTGTGATCATTCTAATTACATTTTTATGTAACCCAAAACTTTTAATAAATTATTTGTTAGAATGCGAAAACTGTAGAACCTTTTTAATAACTTAAATTTATCTAACATACTATCGTAGTTACCTTACTTACGTAGAATTCAGCTAATAGTTAATTGAAATTATTTCACTCGAAACAAAGTACTATATTAACAAGAAATTTTGATAAGTTTTACACCACAGAAATATACATATATGACATCTTTATAAACTTTAAATACTTGACATTAAACGGTTTTAATTACCAAATTAGTTCGGGAAATCGAGATGATTAATCAGTGGTAATTAATGGACTTGTTGTTCGACACAACAGTAACACTTCTCGTAATAGGCTATAAGCGGCACATATCGCTTAACGAAAAAGTTCTTGCAATTTTATTCGCTTCTTCAGCTCACACGTATTTCACAGCAAGATTTAAAAAACCGGTCTACTGTTCTAAAGTTAATGCATGTTTTGCAGCCTTACACAAACAGTTATGTTAAATTAAGACGGCGTAAAAGTTGCTTGTATAATGTATCACTTACTATTTTCTCCGTTATGTCAAACTTGCTCAAGTAAACAGAGTTTATTTTTTTAATAAACTTAACACTATACATAGAAATGTCTTATAGACCATTTTATATATTTCATTTAACGTATATTTTTAGTAGTAATGAAATTGATAGTTTATCCTAAAAATAAAACAAAATTCATGAGAACAGTATTCGAAAATTTTGGATAGAATATTAACGTACATATTCAAAAAAATTAAACGTTCCAAATTCATTTGCATCCACAATTACCTTGCGCCAGGGCGTTAACATTTATAACGAGCGAGGTGGCGCAGTGGTATCACGTTGGACTCGCACCTGAGAGGACCAGGGTTGGAATCCCTGCTCCGTTTTTCCTTATTTCGGTTATCCATGTTTGCCTGAAGCCACTTCAGTTGAATATTGAAACAATTCCTTAAAAAGGCAGCAGTATATTCCTCTCCCAGTTCCTGTGCTTGTGTACAGTTGTACGTAACCGTCCCTAGTGTCCTCGCTGTCTGCGAGACGTATAAGGAAGGCCCACTTATAAAAACCACAACGCAGCTTCCATCAGTGAACCTGAATATTTTAGGGACGATGTCTAAATATACCTGACTTTTGAGACATCTGAAATGATCTGTCTTCAGCAAGAACTAAACAACAAATTTAACATTCTTATGAATTCGATGTATCAGTGATGAAAATGAAAATCAACTACGTGTTCGTGCCTACTGGCAGGGTCACATTGCGTCTGATTTTTTTTTATAGTGTAACACGGTTTGTATTTTAATTTATGTTGTGTTCTGAACTTTTAAAACTGAATGTTTAAGATTGTTATTTGTGTTACTGTTTGTAAAAATTTCAATACTCTCTGTGCCTCAAAAGCACCAATACTAGGTACTTTACTTAACAAAACATCTTAACACTGACAGACAACGCACAGCTAAAACCGGTGGGTCTAGAAGCGTGAAATTTTTCACAAGAGTTGCTTCCATAGTGTAGGTGAGCACTAAGAAAGAGTTTCTGAAAATTCATGCCTTAATGGGGTTAAATAGGGGATGATAATATGTATGAAACTTCATAATTTTTGCGTTCCTATACCATTCGTCCAATTGCGATGAAACTTTGGTGAGTTGTTGTACGGCCGCAAAAGTTTCTGCCAAAAAAGTGCGTCAGAACGGGGTACCCAAAAAATAAGTAGAAAAAAAATTTGGAGTGAGTTGTGCATGCGCCCGCAAAGATTTATGACAAAAAATATTACTTTGTACCAGTGGATGGAGGCCCTAAAGGAGCACAGAGGCAGAATGGGGTACATAAATATTTAGTGGAACAATTTTCTTTCTCAAAATGTTTTTAGAACGGTGATTAAAGACACTTAGCAATCATTTTGCACCATTTAGCACTTTTCAAAACATCTATGTTTCAAAAATATATCGCATTAAATCTAAAACCCACGAGCGAAGTTGCGGGTACCAGCTAGTCAAAATTTTATAATTCTATACTATTTGATGTTGACAGTTATATTGGAAATTATTTTCAATTACATATTATCACATTTTACATGCCACCAGTTGAATTTTTAAAAATTGAGAAATGGTTTCTCTGTGTTCTGCGGAGTCGCTTAGGAAACACAAGAGACGTTATTAATTGTTATTAAAAACAGAAAGAAAAATAATTTCTTCTTAACGTAACTTACGCCTGGACTGTTAAAAAAATTTACTGAAGACGTGTTTTATTTTGTTAAATTACAAGAAAGAAGACGTCGTGATTTCGGTTTCCATCGCCTAAAGCAAGTGGATGACGAGGGAAACGTAAGAAAGACTATCAGAATTCATAGTGGCATTTTGGTGAGTTGATCTACCATCAAGACATCTTTATTTGTCATTTTAAGCAGAACTGTCACAAGATCAATGTTTGCAAGGAATGTTTCCCTTACTTACGTAATTTTATTATAAGTCAGTCAACGTCTAAAGTACGTAATCAATGCTGACTACTATTATTTTTAATAAACAAAATAATATACTGGTTATTTGTGTAAATTTAGATTATAAGAAACTTTATATTATTTCACTACATTTCTATAAGAAATCACTCTATAAACAAAGTAACTTCCTGTCAGACTCGTCTTATAATCGTAACACTTTATATCGTCTGGAAGTTTTCAAAATCTCTCATATTTGGATATTTGGTCTACTTCAATATATACATATATTTATTTATATTTATATACGTATTTATTTATATTCATTTATATATATTTAGCAATTTTTTATATAATTTAAACGTGAAGTCTGCGGCAAGCACGGCAATAATGAACGCAATATAATATGTTCGTGTTTCATATCCATAACCATAATTTGTCAGTTAAAATGACATGCACTAATGAATATTGCTGTTTTTTCTTCCCGCTTTTGTATAAAAATTTGACACGTTGGACGTGTCTAGTTTTAAAATTTTGTTCGTTATTTGTAGGCCAAATCAAAAGTGGATTTTTTTCCGTAAATGGCTGATACAGATCCCCCTTAATGGCACTGCCCCTTTACTGATGTATGTAGCGTGTCCGTGGTCAAGAAGTGCATGAGCTTCAAGGGCGATCCAAGCGTCACCACCCAACCCACCGTCCGCTCGCCAACTTGCTACCTTCAGCGGCGTTCAAGTGTTTTATAGGGTAACTATTATAGCAATTGTCCGCGATTAAGTTTGCGTGGTTTTCTATTTAAAACCATTTGAGTTGTGAAAATTTCAGTCTAAGTTACTCTTATTATCTCCATAATTCGTAAAAATACGAATTCCTACTTTAAATATCTTTTCCAAATATATTTTTCCAAAAAAATAAAAGATACAACATTTTGAAACAAGAATTTGATATTTATTCGGCACTTCAAAGTTCATAAAATATAATTATTAACACGGATAACAGTATTAAAAGTGATAAATCACGGAAACACTTTTAAACTTTTTAAAAATATTATCAGAATTAAAAATGTTTTGGAAATACCAAATGGTGTTCCACGTCAAGTCTGATTATTTAAATGTCTTGCAACGAACATGTGTGCTTAAAATTAACTGTGAAAATGTTTTGCCTGTTTTTGCTGTAACGCATTTTCGGGGTTCACTTTTGCTAAGTCAAATTTTAAATGGTGGCGAAATTCGTACTATTCTCTCCGGGCACGACAGATATTGCACAAATTTGTTCGCCCTTTCTTAGTTCTGCACTAGATAGTTATACACCCGATAGTCTCAGTGATTCATCGTTGCAGCGGTCTGCCGTCCTGACATTGTAATGCAGAATACAACAATTATAATATACTCTTGAGAACCACGCTGAGTTGAACGGCGCGGCGTTTCTCTACACCGTAACAGCTCTAAGCGTCGATGCTAGCAGGCGTCACTTCGCACCTCCCGAGGACTTCTGGCGGTTTCACGCCGGTCCGTTGCTCCCTGCGTCCTTTCAACGTCTGCCCTTCACCGTCCAGAATTCACTCTCGCGTCGCTCCTGTTAGGCAAGAAAATTCCTACCGTTTGCTTCGCGTGCTTTGAATCATTTGGGCCAATCTGGAGGCAGCTTCTTAAAGATGACCCTGCCCATATCGGATAGTAATTTCCTGCAACTGCCGCAATTATTCCATATTAGTTACAATAACTCTTTTCAACACCTGACAATTACTATTTATATTTTTACTTTAACCTAAAATTACTTATATTCTGAATATTACTCTTACTTTCCTGTTAGAATTTAATTTCTGTAGCTTGGTTCTTCTTCCCTACCTTTGACAGTTAAGAAGTCCATGCGTTGTAGAGGGAAGGGGGGGTCTGAGGAGGTCAGGCTGTAGGCGAGAAGCTGCACCTGCCAGTTCCCGAGACAAAATATATACATTTCTGTTTTATTATATTACTATAAGCGGAGGTGATTTTGGATCTATGAATGACTTTATGACACTACTACACAATTTTTATTGTTCATGGGTATTAACTGTAGGTTAATATTCATTAAAAATCATGCGTCATTTACTATCAGAAATTTATCGCAAGTAAAAGTCTTTACTCAGGTCTGATATATACGAGGAAACCCAAAGTGTCCAGTCACCCCCGCTTACGTTATACAACATTATGTATAATGACGCTGGCCTTTTGAAAGTGGTATCACCGACATCGTGACGTAATACCGAGGAGAATATGAAGTCAACGTGACCTGTTTATTTTCATATTTGCAGTTTACGACAGTTGATGTGTAGGATTGTTGAGCTGATCTCATGGCACATCGCATTGTGTTCAAGAAAATAATATTTAACGCTGTTAAAAGACATGACTTACGAGCCTAACCTAAAAACGTTCTTATTTTATCCGTTCGTAAACATAACCCAAAACTGTAGCACTGTTATTGAATAACAGATACACAAGTAGTACAGTTGTATACTCCAATTAACGGCCGAGGCAGACTCCTCCCTTAAAATAGTAAGTGTTACTGTTTAACGTAATGTCTGTGCGTCAATGTTATTTATTCGCACCTTTTGCGCATAAAAATATATTCATTTCATAAAATTATAGCAGTGAACTTAGGTCTGCTGTACTAGAGGTTGCACGACGTAACAACTTGTTTTGGTGAGAACAGCAAAATTTTTTGGAATTTAAATAACGTTTGGGATTAATTATGTACTGTTCAAACCATTTTATTAGAAATTATTTTCACTATAATAAAAAAATTGGTAATTATAAACAAACTACATCAAAGGTCAGCACTTTCCTTGTCCAATGAATGATTCAGAACACGGTAGTTAGAGCGTATTTTTGAACGTACGTCCTCATTATCCTATATTGCGTACAACTCCCCCTACTCGGTGATTTGCCGAATGTCTGTGTCATTTAATTCTCTTTGCTTCTTCAGTTGCCGACTGAAATATGAACGTGTTGTTCAGAGGACAGAATAAAAACAAGCTTCGTACAGAGCTAAATATGCGATGTTGTGTAATGAAAACCATTACACAGTAATTGCCTAAATAAAAGCGCGCCAGAACTGATTAAAAGTGGCAAGATATTTTTAAAAACAAAAATCTCCCTTCAAAATTACTAAGGACGGAGTTAAACATACTTTTCCTTCTTACCGAAATTACTCATTTTATATCATAAACATAATTGTAACGATACAAAATCAATTGTAATGTCCATAAGCAAAAAAGTAGATGAACATGACGAAATCAGGTGTTTATCTGACTCAAAGTGAAGAGAAATGAAGATATTTAGGTCAGCACTCAACATCTAGGTCTTTAGCGCTGGATCTGACTAAAAAAAAGTCGCTACAATTTGCTTACAAAAATTTATAACGTTATTTTGTTGATGACTACACAAAAATTCCATTATTAAATTAATTCTGTTGTACAGAAAACAAAACTGAACTTCAATCGTCGGGGTTATCATTTTTCATGTTTCAGGCAACCGAAATTATTTCACACGATATAAGGTCATAATATCCTAAAGATTCTACTGATATCGTATTAAATATTCAGGAAATGCAGGTGCATCCTTTGAATGTCCAAAAATATAATGTATTATTACTTGAAGTTTTGGTCTTTAGCAGAGTATATTGTCTTTTATTCATTTCATGCAGAAAAATGTTATTTAAACGCGCTTCATTATAACATAAATTAAAGTGAACATAATTATTGTGTAAATTCATATATATTTTGCCTCACACACATATATATTTTTTTTTTCAAGAAGTAACATAACGCAAAATGTTTTTTAAAGAAGTAACTATTCCGTATTTGGCACGATATATTCACGAGTAGGGGTCAGGATTTGAAGTGAGGTGTCATGTGACCTTAGCCGATATTGGTTTCCATTTTGCTTGTCAAAAATTCTTTCTTTTTTTATTTTCTCTCGAAAACACCCACTAGTTCCCTGCTTTTCCTAGACATTTTCTTTTTCCCCTCACAATATCCTTAAATTTCCCCCGAGTGTATAAAGGGCTGTCTTTTCATAGAATTTTGACACGCCGAGAAACGTAACTAGGCGTCTCACCTCCACACCTGGCTTCATTTCCTTGATCCTACTTATGAAACATTTGTGCCAACGTTGGAGTAGTTACACTTGTATTTATTCGCCATTCCTAAGCAGAAATATGACGGAAATATTTGTAGCTGTTTAAATATATCTGTGTCACGTTATCAGCGAGAGGGCAAAACACTGGACTCGTATTCGACAGTACCGAGGTTCGATTTCACTTTCGACGAGTAACCACACTATCGTTATACCTTGTATTTTGTTGGGGGTATAAATGGCGTGGATTTCAGAAGTGAGACAAAGAATTTGCTAGTAATTACACACACCCAACTAAATTACAAAACATCTCCTCTTATGCTGTAAATATTAAAGTGTGTGTGTGTGTATTATATATATATATATAAACTATCTTTAGTCTTCTCGTAGTGAGATATTTTAGCTCAAAATTGTCAGATTTACTTGCTTTATTTAAAGTTTATCATCTGATGTTATCGTTATTCTGTTTTCGTACAAAATGTTCACGTTACAGAAACTGTGTGTTGCTAATTGATTTGCTTCTGCGTTGTTTTATTAACTCTAGACATTCTATAGAAGACGTTGTTTGGTTGATCGAGTCTACTGTTAAGAATTTCGAAAGTAATATGCTAACCACTAAAATTTCGAATACACTTAAAACGGATTTTTTCATCGTGGTTTTTGAGTACTGTAACTATTGAATGGTACTCACCATGGGATAAATCGTTCAAGAATTGTATATACTCACACATTATCAACGTCATCATAGAAATCATGAAGGTACCGCAGCTATCATAGGCATTTATAATGAAGGTTGCCTCTTAAATTCCTTTTTGTTTATTATCCTTAGAATACGTTTTCAATATATAAGTCGTCATTTATTTTATTTATTCAGTTATTTATTTTTCATTTCTTTGAGCCCAATCTTTAACAAACGTGTGGGACACGTCATGAGAAGCATATTGGTGTCTTCATTAGTTGTTGCTTATTTTATATTATTTACATAAGCAATGCTTAATGACGTCACCGAAGTACTGTCTGAGAAATTTTTAGGTTTATGGATTCCGCTGGATAATAAACCACCAATGACAGCTGGGCCACGGTAGCCGAATGGTCAGACCATTCGCCTCCCACCAAGACGATCCGCGTTAGATTGTCGGCGGGATCGGTCCCCGGATTTTCGCATGTGGGAATCGTGCCGGACGATGCCGCTGGTCGGCGGGTTTTCTCGGGGATCTTCCGTTTCCCCCGCCCCTTCACTCCAGCGCTGCTCCATATTAGCCTCACCAGCGCTAAAGACCTCGATGTTGAGCGCTGTTCAAAATTTCTCACTCACTCACCAATTACATCATCTTGTAAAATATAAAATTACTGTGAACATGGGCTGCTGAGAAAAATTTGAAGTACCGATTTGTCTGAATGGTTGCTATACGATCGGCTAATGTGCTAGCCTTTCAACTAACCAGAAAGATAATATATTTAAAATAGCGAATAAATAAATGATAATGCGAACGTGAACTTGTTCGGCGGAGAAGGTGACTTGTTCATCCCCGTGCCTAAGTGTAAAGTTAAGAGGTCGAATAAGTTTTCAGACATTAGCCTACGTAATAAGCATAACAGTTTTAATATTTAAATTTATTTGTTAATTGAGATTCATTAAAACGAAAATTCCTAATTTGTAAATACGATACCTAACTTTTTGTTTCAAGGATTAGCACTCTCGAATTATTAATCCATATTATTTCCTTTAATGAATATGTTTGTGCTGCTAAATCTCAATTTTGTTCGATTTACATAATTACGAGGGAACCCATTTACTTTTTATACAAAACTAGATGCAGTAAGTGCTGCTTATGTGTTTTGTGAGTGCTACAGATCAATAATGACAGAAATAAGATTTTTATATTCTCTTTCTGACGTATTTTCCGATAAACTGTAATATGTCTCTCATTTAAGATATTTTAAGGTTCTTGTATTGTTATGCAATTGGAATATGCTGTATATCTGTCCGTAGTACTTTTTGAAAGTGATTTTATTCATCATAGAACAACGTTAATTTATAAGCTTGTTGCATTCTTAGACTAGGTATACATTTATTTCATATATTGCGTCATATATAGCTTGTTACGTGTAACGTAAAGAAAAATTATCATTTTGGAATATAACTGATTCAGACAATATAAATTTTAATATTACGTACCTCATAAAAAAACGCTTTTATACCTGTATCTGAAACCAAACAATTTAATTTGTCTCATAGAAATATTGCAAATCATCAACAAAAGTTACTGTTTTTTTTGTACACTTAAACACAGTCGCGATTTATTTAGAGCTAGTTGCCGGAACCGTCTGCAAGAGAGTTTCACTGCGCATGTTTGCCAGCATTTCTTCTTCTTTCTTCTTCAATTCTTCAGTCGCACGTAACTCCTCAGAGATATTTCGTTTGTGGAAGACACGTTCTACGGCGTTCTTCTGGTCAGCCGGCTTTGCTGCCTCTACCGGTTTTGTTGCTGTCTTCTGCGTCTGTGCCTTGTCCTTCATGGTCGTTATCTTGTTGTTTATCGTCTCCTGCCCTTTCTTACTTTCCGTCATTTTCCCACCTGTGTTCTTCCCGCTAGCGTGGTCTCCTGTGCTCTGCATTGCGACTTGTTTGGGTTTAATTTTGTTCCTGACTTGTGATGTAATCGATGACTCGGTTTTATTTTTAGTCAGGACAGTAGACCTCAAACTACTTCCCAATTTCTTGGTCGTGTCGTTCACGCCTTTATTCTTATCCTCGCATTTGACTGAACGATCCTTCTCGTGGATTCCTAGTTTGCATTTATCAACAATTTCCGAGTGTCTGACCTTTGTCACAACTTTTTCAACATCCAATTGCAGATTTTTCTTTTTTGATTCATCAACCAATAAACACTTTTTGTCTTTACTTGCTTCGCCTCGAGCGCTGGAAGCCCTAGAAATTTCAGTATTCGTATCACATTTTTTCAATGGTGATGTTTCGTTAGCACAAGAAGAAATGACTGCGTGCTCTTCGATGTTTTCTTTTCCATGACTTTCTTGTGATCTTTCTTCAATGAAATTAGGGTATTCAGTATGTGTGTCTCCGGTAACATCCGCACCGTGTGTGATGTCTTCTTTCGAGTCATTTTCCACCGTATTTTCGTTTGCAATTCTGTATGATGTAACAGTTGTTTTCGGGTTTTGAGTAAGTGTATTATTTTCCGTTTTATCATTCAAGTTCTTTTCTCCAGATGATGTAGAATTTTCGGTAGGTTCATCTAAATCGTAGCTCGGAATTTGGTTTTCTTCGTAAATTTCTTTGCAATTGTCATAAGAATACCAGTAGTCGATTTCTTTTGCTTCTAGTGCGTCGTTTATTTTTAGCGTTAATTCTTCAGATTTCCCGGAATCTTCTATTACCTTCATTTCATGCTCGTCTAGCAACTCTTTCTCTGCCAAACCTTCAGTGAATACTTCCCAAACAACTTCCAGACAATCATAAATTGTTAAAGCGTCCTTGATGTTCCGGGATGCATATTCCTCATCACATGATTCTAAATCATTCACTTCATATGATGTGTTTTTCGGCACGGAAATACTCGTTTTGTCGGACAGCATAGCGTCGAGTGGGAAGTCATCCAGTTGACCCATTCTTACGAGCTTTCGCAGACCTGCAATGTTCTTGTAGCGCCATACCTGAAGTTCGTCCTCCACTGTACAGATCTTGCCCCTCAGTTTGAGGATATTTTCTTCCATCTTCAGCTTACGATGAGCGTAGTAAATAAGAGAGACCAGAAGACAGGTGGAAGACAGGAGCTGCACTCCTGTCTCGAAGGCATACTCCCACAGAGGGTCGTACGTATCTGGCCACAAGCTCCAGGTAGCGTAGACTAGCGCACAGTTTAGAAGCACCGCGCACACATACTCCTCGGAGATAACACCCCACATGATACTGCGAATACTCGCACAAATCTTTCTAACGTGTGTCAACATCTTGCGTGCATACGCATCCTTTGACTAATGTAAATTTAAACCAGCCAAAAATTTTTCTTTCAAATCTAATCTTCCTCGTTGCTAAGAGATGCGAAAATGAGAGAAAAAGTATTGTTAAGCCTAAATCTTACAGTATTGTTGATTTCAACAGTTTATCACTAAGACGTAGAGTTTGTTTCATAGAATGAGACCGGCAACAACACAAACGAAAAATATGTTGGAAGTTTTATAAGAATCAAAAGTTGGCAGGAAAATAATATTTGTAATTCTCATTTAAATAAGCTTAGGTGGCTTTTGATTCCCTTAATTGCTTATTAAATGATTTCCTAAAATTTTAACTACAAGCTTGCAAACTTGTAAAGTATTAGTAATATCATTCAGCTTACAAGAATTTTAATTTACGTGTTCAGCAATATAAGCAAAAAAAAAGTGTGTAAAAACGTCTTTAAAATAATCATACCACCAGAATAATGTTTCACTGTAGCTCAGTATACTTTAACAATTACCACCAGTAAAGGGACGACGTTTTAAACCAATTTATTTGTAATACTACTTAACGTACTACTCTATGAAATAAGAAAATAATATATTCTTGAATCCTTTATATTTGTAAGTGCGGGAGACCAGTGTAAGGCAAGCATTAAATACAGAACATTAAAACATGTTCAAAAGAAACTAACCCAAAATAATTTTTAACCTACATTCTGAAGAAAAAATTAGGCTTATGACTGCCCTGATTTCGAAGATTCTGCGATATAAATCCAAAATTACTATTGCATATATTTTGTTAACTATAGATGTAAGTAGTTCTAACTGGTTTAGGTCCTCATGTCAGGATGTATCGTGTGACACCAAAAAATTAACTAATTTCATAATTCCAAACCTACGTGACTGATTTCGGTGTTTTATTTGCTTATCTGATGAAAGTAGGATCATTGTTAATAAGTAAGTTTTTAAATAAAAAAAATAATTTAAAGATCAAGACTAATGAACGAGGAATAGTTACAAAACATAATCACACATTATTCATTGTAAACTGCGGTTTCATTACTTTGGTAAAACATTAATATGATAGGACTACGTGCAAGACTACTAGAGTATTCTCAAGACGACAAAACTCCTATTCTGTTTCGCTTGAGAGAAACTATCGTATGTTTCGGCTTATTGCGCAGTTTATCTTATCATTTACCTTTCCTTGGAATCTCACTCGCACAAAACCTTGAACGGTTTTGCGCCTTTGTTTCTGGCCTTTGCCGATTGATTTTTGTATGTTCTAGGGGCAAATATAGTGTTTCTATGTGCGTTTAAATTCATTATTTATTGTACCATTTCCGTGAGCACTAGTAGACCCTAACATGAAACGAGTAACGTTGATAAACATTTTTATTGTTAGCTTGTTGGTGCTGTTAGCTTAGTGTTGTAAAACATATTTTAAGCCGTTTACACATACGTTAGGGAGGGTATACTGTAGCATGAGGTGACCACTAAAGAAATGTATAGGTTAATGTAAGATGAAACGTTTCAGTTAATTTATAACTGTCGCTTAGGGCAGAAGCAATTAGTGGAGGGTGAGGTATGCGACCAAACCTGAGGGGTCAAATAATATCTCTCGCCATCCCTCTATCCTACGTTTTTGACACTTTCCAGCATTTACATTCCAAAATGACGTTTATTTGTAGAGAAAAATTTACCATTCCATTCCTAAAGTGTCAAATCATATTGTAAAACAGTAATAGGTTTTTTAAAATAGTAATTAAACCCCTCCCCTACAACACTCAGTGACCCTGCTTTGGCTTTACTCTACACGGTTTAACAATGGAGGTTACCTCAAGGTTTACATTCTTTAAGCTAGGTTGGAGAGTAGCGATTAGAAATGTATTAATGATGAGTTATTGAACATCTCAGACTTCACTGTTTCCACGATGTTGGAGGCTGATGACGGATGTCACGATTATCGGCGGACAGCACGTCGTGGGATTGACCTAGGAACATTCTTGCGAGGTGGTGTGGTGACGACTGGAAGACTCGTAGAAGACAGACCACGTTTCCCTTTATATTGCGCCATATCTCTTCCCCAGTGTAGTTCTAGAGAATCTCCTACTATATAGCACTCTTGTTGCCTCTAGCCAGTCCTCCAGGCTAGGGTTTTGGTGTTTGTAACAGTGATTAATATACAAACCTCCACAACCGTGTAAACCATATCTGTTCCCCAGCATTTCTACCGTACAGGCGGTTTATTGTCTGGTTTAGATCTTGAAACAACTGTGTACACACGTGCAATATATTGTCAACACACTACAAGTGCCCCTAGTAGCTGTATCACGAACTAAATTAATCTTCCTACTAGTTAGTTCCTATTACAGTAATGTTACAACTGCATCGCTGTGCGAGTGGTTCTAATGGTTATTTAAACTTATGTAATTTAATTAGTAAAAAAAATAAGTAATGTTTTCTAAATTCGTCCCTCTAAGATCTTGCTTGCTTATTATTACCGGGCCTCGCCGGGCTCGAATTTTAAAACTCGAATGATAATTCATAAGGACGTTGCTATCTTACGAAGGTTTTCTGAAGGCACTCCCGTTTCCTTCCTCCAACTTTTCAAACAACTATTTTATTCCCATCTCGCTTCATTATCCGAGCCAGTCGGAACGACAGGGCTTCCTAAGAAATAACAGCCGGCTTAAACTAGACTCTACCTCATCTTACACATGCTGACTATGTCTTAACGGGTGTTCGTGTGATTCGAAATTGTTTTATATTGTTTTAATAGCTTTAATTGTTTGTGAATCACAATCAAGTACTAATGCGATAAAATAGTAAAAAAAGTAGCAATAACATTTCTTTTAAAATACCTCGATACAGTAATTATAAGAACTTAAAAAATTTTTTATATTTTACTATTTAAGATTGAAATTTGCTTTTAATTACGATTTTAATTTGCATCTTAAAATGCATTCAAAAGATACCAGTACACCTAAAAAAAGTTTCATTGAAATTTATTAGCGGTTTGCATGAAGTTACGTTAAATATTGTTAGTCATTGAACACTGATTGGAGACGAGCGAATTATACAGTTTCAGTGAAAATCTTCAAGACTATGACGTAAAGAAGCACTTTAACCAATCTATACCTACCACTGTGAACTTTTTTTTCTATATTTTTATAGTGTGTTAAAAATGTGTGCAAATTTTTGAAATGCGTTTTAAAAAGGTACAATATTATTTTTATGTTTATTACACGATTTTATTACATTTTATTTTATGTAAAGTCATAAACCAAGAAAAATTTTGAAATTTAGAAGGGAAAAGTGTTGCCACTTTAATAGTCCTAAGATCTATGCTTACCAAACATGAAGCCTAGGAGTGTCGAAGGAACTACTTATATGTACTGTGACGAACTCTAAAATAATTCAAATATGAGAATGAATGTGAAGTACGCGGGACTTTCAACCAACATGGAAAAACACGCGTGGCAAAGTATAATATATATAAAAAAAATAAAATCTATGCAAGAGGATTCCAGTTACGTTAGTATACTTCACACGGGGCCTTTTGCTAGCGTCCTGCTATGCAGGAGGAGAAATGTAGGACTTAGGCTGCTAAAACACTAACACACTTATTTCTAAAAATTCAAACAATAAGGAACATCTAATAATTTTGCTACACATCCAGAGGCTTACCAATAATTACTTTAAATAATAAAATAATAGTAATAATTTTCCCTGAATATAAAGACGACGCCTGGTGTTCCCGATTTAAGACTTAACCATGAACGAAATAAAACTTACAATTAATTTAACTAAAATAAAACGTCACAAACTACGTATTCAAGGTGAAAACTTAAAAATAGCATTTACTTCTCACCTGTCATCTCTCAGGACCCGGGTCCGCCTATTCGACGCACCCATAACAATTCAGCAACTGTGGGTGGTGTCAATGCCTGACACCTCGTTAGTTTGCCTCGTCCGCAGGTTTTTAACTTACCGCTCTAAACAAATTGAAACCTGTATAGGCGAGGATGCGACAAGAGCTCCACCATGTTGTAACATGCTAAAACGTTAACGTCCCACGCAGACGAACCAAGAAGTATGCTCAGCACACCATGCGTTAAAGAAGTCTCCTCAACTATCCGTCACTAACTCACTAAAGGCTTCTAGACGGTGCCGCCGCACCAACGTCACGGTCCGACAGTCATGACTTCGGGTTCCTTGGATCCGCAGTTTCTCAGGATTCGCACCCACGCCTGTTAGAATATGCAGTGTGTTCGTAGGTTGAACAGCATGCTTGAACACCCGTACCAACTTCTGCAAGCCGGCCTAAGGAACCTCGCCGTGGATCTGCCCTGATGCATAAGAAGGAAACTATTTGTCTGATTTGGGCGCTCATTCCATTAGGCGCCTTGCGAACTTTCGGAGTTTCCAGCCCGGACTTCAAGGAGTCTGGAGATGGACTTCAGTCAGAGAGGCTGTGTAATTGCGTCACAGGAGTGCGGTGTTGGTCAGGGTGGCGGTCAGAAAGGATGGATGAGAGCATGTAGCTTTGGTAGGTAGCACTCCACACTCACAGGGGTGTTCAAAATGAAGGAGACTGAGTACAGACGGGTGACCATTCTGCGTTGCTCAGAACAAAACTCCAGAGCTAACCCCAAACATGCATATTAACACTTACACTCACGTAAAAACAGGTTATCAGACCGCTGATCCACCGCCTTCACGCCACACAGGCCCGACAATCAGCTGAATTCGCGAAGTGTGGTACTCAATATGAGTGGCCTTAGCTGGAAGCGCTCCAGTTTTGCAACAAAGGTTGCGCTGAGCGCCACCAAAACTGCGAATTGTCACAACGGCGACGGTCCTGCAGTACAGCACCCCTGTCATAACAATAGCTCAGCAATAACCTGCTTTGGCGAAACTGTATGAAACAAAGCTAGCCTGCGAAATTTTAGCATTCAAAAAATAGCACCATGAGAACATTTTAAACCTAAAATCATACTGTTGAAAACTATGCTCCGTGAAGTTCCCTACGGAATATTGTGACATTGAGAAACCTTGTCAAGTTTGTTTCAAGAGACCTCTATGCCGGCTGTAGTTCGCCTCATGTTAAGTAGCACATGGCACGTTATTTCACTGTGAATTATTTCGAAAGTCAACTAGTTTTCATTACTTGCAGTGCAGCGTACTACGCAAATTTTGACTTCGACACACCGTTATGAGATAACTATGGGAGTTAAAGTTGTTTCGTAAGAGGGAACTGCAATTACAATTATTGTCGTCTACAAAGCTAATACTACTCCGTAAAAATTTAAAAAAATATATATTTTAAACGCAAATAAACGCCCTTAAGGAAGAACGCCGTGAAACTTTTATTTTCATGTATACTGGTTGATGACGTATTTAATTTGGTTCTTCGCGTAGTTATTGGCGGCATAGTCAACTATAACTTCAGTCACCCTCGTCAACTATGAATGTTTTCCTACACGATGGTCGTAATCGTACACGTTATTCATGAACTCAGCTATTTCTATGAAATAGATCAGCGAATGGATTTTTCAGTGGTTCCACTGTTATAACGAAGGCAATCGATTGTCCCATAAGAGCTGCTGTCCCCTATTCCCTGTGCATTATCATTTCCTGGTTCTCATGCCACCGGACGTTTATGCAACGTTAGCCTATTTCCCGAAAGAAAGAAATAATTATGAGATCACGTTCCTATCACAAAGTCTATCAAAGTGGTTGTGTTTGTGTTTTCATCTTCTAAACTCTTCTAAGCCCAAAGACCGATTTTAAAAAAATTCAGTTCACGTATGGTTATTGTACGTAGTCCATTTTATACAGCACGTCCATAAAGTCAAGACACACGGGACGATATACACAAATAGACAAAACTAGGAACCTGAGGTTGAGTAATATTTAATTTTATAATTTCAACATAGTAGTACCATTACTGAAGGATATTCACACTAACGGAAATATAATGTTTTTTATGTAAACTATTTCCTAGTCGTTCATGTGGTGTGTGCTAGTTTACATTGGTGTAATGTAAAATGCTGAAGGTGAAATTTTGTTTGGGATATTTCAGTAAGATAGTGTGCTATGCTAAGGCCTTGTATTTACGCAGCACTGTTATTTCCTGAGTTGTAACATGTCTACATGTAAGAAATACTTTCACTGTCACTTTGTTGAGTAGTACAGCATTGCATTTTGGATCGTTTATGGTGCATTAATTAGACTGTAACATTTACAATTGCAACTGTTCTACAGTGATTCAACTCATAAATGTAGTTGGTATAACTGCTGTCCAACCTTGCCTGCTTGTCAAAATGTGTAACTGTTACGAAATTAATAACTTCATTCGAACAAGGAAAGTGCATTGTTCTACTTGCAAGAGATGCTGGAAAATCTGCAATATTTAATTCATGAATCTCAGAAAATATCCTTACAAAAATCTTCACAAAACTCCAGGTAAAAACAGAACTAACGTTGTTGTTACAATAGTTTATGTTTTATTCCGGAGTACATACAGTAACAAATTTATTTAAACACAATATCCGCAGACATCTAAAATTAACATTTTATTCATAACATTAAAAAGTGATAAGAAAACTGTCAAGGGTGTTGCCTCATTTCAGCAATGAAGATTTTTTTTTTCTTAAAAATTGTCCAATAAGCTAAGTTGAGTTAGACTTAGTGGGCCGCTTGTAAAGGTTTTTCAACAATGTTCATGATTAGTCTAAAACCGTTCTAAATGTTGTTGTAAATTGAATAATATTATTCCCATAAAAAAGAAAGAAAAACTCCGTAAAAAAAAGATATCGCGAATTCCCATCACTTTGTTGCTGTATTTATCAGAAGTCCTGCCAATGCCTTCTGGAGAATGTTCTTACACGTATCATATCATTTGCAGAACAGGAAAAGACGAAGTTTAATTTGTATGATGATAATATTTTTGTTTATGCTGTCAGTTTTATTTTGCATCTGATCACACGATAGAGTACGAATACTGCAGAAAATAGCAGTATTTCATGCAATAACTCATACAAGAGTCTCAAATTCCTATCAGTAAGGTGACGTGCAGTACGCTATATTAGTTTGTTCAAAACTGTTACGTCAAATAAAACAATTACCTTTTATTGATCACAGATAATAACTTAACTCTTACTAAGCTTTCAATAAATTTCTTGTTTTTAGTAAGTTATTTTGCGCCATCAAAGAAACAACATAGCACTTAGTTACGTGTATTGAAAAATAATATATTTTGAGTTCTGACGTTATATTAATTAGGTATATATGCGGGAAAAATTATATCACATATTTTACGTACGTTACAACATTTATCACTGTGCCATTTGCTACGGTTTTTATATGCAAGTCTTTCAAAAATAAATTGTTGAAATGTCATTGTTTTAACAAGCAACTGCCGCTAAATATTATAGGAAAAATTCTGCTTGATTTGTGAATAAGATGTGGAAATTTAATTTAACCGTGATACATTTATCTTAAGTGGCATGCGTTTCTCTTTGTTTGTAATGCTCTGCCAACATGAGTTTCGAAAATACCTAGTGTAAGTTATATTAAGATCTAAAACTGATGACCAACGGTGAACTCGTACTTCACTGGAGGCCCCATCCTTTCCTTCTGTGCGAATATATTTCTGGAACCAGAAAAGTTACAGAAATTTTATAGAAAAGTTTCGCTCTGCTTTCTTCTGTGGGGAAAGTTTTGTGAAGGTAGCCCTCGCCCAGGAGTACGGCTCATTTTTCCCCGTCATGTCTGCTTCAGAAGGGAGTTTATTTCATATTAGAGTTATATGTTTTCTGATCACGGAATGAGACGTAAAGTGTAGTCCACTACGAAGATTTACTTTTAAGAAACTTGCACATAAAATCTTATACTTTCAGAGGCAAATGCAAAGAAAAACTTACAAAAAAAGGAATCCAAATAACGTCTTCTGAGTCATATATGTGTGTGTGCGTAGGTGACAGGTGACAGATATATGGTTGTGTGTATGTATAAATATAAATATATGTATATACATATATATGTGTGTGTGTTGTGTGTGTGTGCGTATATGTCGGTGACCGATTTTTCTGAATGTAGGTCTGAGCATGATATACAAAAAAAACATTTCAATCTTTCGAATGTAAAATTTACCACAGAAGTAATCAACGTTGATTTATCTTTAAACGTCACGAAAGTTTATGTATTTTTCAACAAGCTTTTATCATATTACTATCTTCACCTGTATGTATGAATGTAACGGAATATTTCAATAATATTTTTCCCTTACTTGCAGACGTACGAATTATTTGGAATTTTTCACGCGTTTTAAGGATCGGTGACGATAGAATAATTCCATATCTTGGACACGTTATTCTCACCGATTGTAAAAAAATTGCCACCTGGCTACGACAGCAAAAATTGTATTGAAATCAAAATTTTTAAACAAACAATTCTGAAATAAAGCGTTACTTACATAGTCCATTATGATTTACGAATAAATAATGAAAAACAATATTATAGTTTAACAAACAAAAAAATTATAGCAATAGTAACGAAAAAGTAGAAAATAATATACAAGTATAATTTTTTTCTTCAAAACAGTTACGATGTTCCACAATTCATTATAACTTAATTACTTGAATAACCATTAAATAAGAACAAAATCGTTGACATAAAATTAACTATAATATGGAAAAAGCGTGATAATGACCCTATCTTTACAAATAGGCAGCTAGCGATAAACGAATTTTAGACAACTGAAAACACGCGCATACATACAATTTTTTTTTGGTCAGTCACCTCATTATTATCTTATGCTTGTTCAAAAACTTAAGTAATAATCAATTGTAGGACATTCTATCGCTGTTTAACAAAATGTTTATATTTAAAGATTATTTTTAACATACTGGTTCATATTTAAATTTTATTTTAAACTACAGTTGAATTCATATTCTTTGAATGGTGTAGTATTCAAAGGTATACTATTTACACTACTGTAATTGTAGTTGCAAAAGTGCTCTAATTGTTCAAGAAATATGCGTAGAAAATTATTGGGTTGGTGGATTGTACTGGATATTTATTTCGCTATTTATGTCACCACATGCCGTGACGACCGTTGCCTCGCCAATATACCGTAGATATACCGTAAAACGCCATTACCTGCTATTCAGAGGCCATTTCGCGAGATAATTTGGAATATTAAATGTCCCCATAGCGTGCATTATCTGAGTTTGTATGCATAGTATATGAAAACTTTTTAGTAAGTGTTATCATGACTGCACTCGTCGGGCTACTAACACAGCAGCTTGATGGTAAGACTGCAACGATGCAAATAATACGTCGTGCATATTTTTATACCGTTTTTTTTTACATTAGCAAACATATATTATATTGGCATTGAAATAATTCATGAAAAATAACTTTTATATCATATTACTAACTGCCCGGCAGTGGCTTTGCGGCGTGAAAAAATCTAAAAGGCAAAACTATAAGGGTAGCTTATCGTGTTAATGAGATATTTAAGAAATTATGAAAACCCATTTTACGACTTTTTCACCCCCAAAGCATAACGATACCTTATAAGGTTTATGAGATATCGAGCATATCACGAATATACATTCTACATTTTTTTACATCTTAGTGAGTACCTACGATGCAAGGGAAAGATACCCTTACATTTTCATGCTTCGAATAGAAAATTAACTGCTCTGCCAGCTGCAACTAATAATTATTTATTTATTTGTTTACGCACAGCAGTTTCTAGGTACCTTGCCTTACGCGGGATTCGAACCCTAAACCTCCTACTAGTGTTCCAAACAACTGCGCCAAAATAGCTCGTCATAATTCTTAAGAAATTATATTATACAGCCATGCCCGAAGAGTATGAATAGTACAAAAATAACAACTTTTAACTATTTCTCCGTGGTCATCTCTGCTTTCAGGATTTCTGAAACATTTTACATATTTCTACCTCCTTAACTGTCGAATTTTGAAAAATCATTGAACATATTTTTAGTATTTACGTAAGCTTTATTCGTATTCAAAAATCGTCTCGATATTTTAACGCGTTTACGAGATACAAAGAAGTTATTGAAACCACGTTTTATTTTTTAATGCCCTTAGAGAATGAATTTAAAATAAATTCTAGAAGAACTTTTTACTGGTTCGTTCTGAAGCAAAAATCACCCAAATATCTCAACGGGTTTTTAAATTATCAAGAACTGAATAAAATCACATTTTACGACTTTTCACCATCTTAATTTTCGATTTTCAAAAAATCGAAAAATTAGGCAACCTATATTTTTGTAACAATCATTATAAAGCGAAAATCACCTCGATCTCAACGGGTTTAAGCGGTATAAGCGATTCATTGAAAACACATTTCACTCCTTTTTCACCACCACAATTTTTCAGTTTCATAAAAATCCCTATTTGGTGGGAAGCCTACGGGCCGCTACGGCATAAGGGGAAGCTATCTGTGGGTTTATCGGTTAAGGCTGTGCGTTTATAAGTTAGTGGGGCAATTCATTTTATATATAGAGGTTTCCAGCCATCACCATTCGTGAGTCACTATCATCCTATAATATTTGTTTTATCACTATCTAATGTCGTGTAATGTGTGCCCTGTTTAGTGTAGTGTAGATGATTGAAAACAGAGGTTAAAATAGGCTCCTGGAGTTGGTACTATATAAAGGCGTATTAGTACCTACAATTTTGGACTAATGTAAACTTCTGCATTTAATTTGGCCTACAAGTTTTCTTTTTTGTCTTATGCTTCGACATTGCAGAGGGAATAGTTTCTTACGTTCTACACAGTTGGCATTGCTTGAATACTATTGCTTATACTATGCCTTTTACCATTCATGGAGAAAAAAAGCTATTTGAGTCTATAATACTTCTGCCAGAGAACAGTGCGAATTAGGCCCACCTCTGCCAATTAGGCTGTGTGAACGTGACAGGCTGAAGGAGAGCGGTTAAGTGAAGTTTGCCTGCGTGTTCGTTCTCCATCGACACGACACTCTCACCACAGGGAGCTTGTACTGCGTCTTCTTCCCCGGCTGAGTCAGGATGCTCTCCAAGTTGTAATTGAATGGCGGCGTGGCGGGGAGCGAGGCTAAGTTCACGTTCATTAGAGGTCGTGTCGCAGGGTATGAACAACAGCCGCTCACAATTATCGCCTGCCCTCATCTGCCCCGCGGAGCGCGCCAAACCTGAACAAGCCCTTATTATTATGACTAGGCGGGAGGAAGGAAGGCGCTGGTATGTAGGTCAACATCCTCGAGAAGAGGGAGTAGGCAATGACGACTGCTGGGTCAAATGAGGCCGTAGAAGCTGACAAGTCCAAAAACATGCGAGTGCTGCCCTGACCTACAGCCGATCCAGTACGAACGACCAAAATAAAATAAAAATGTTTATGTTTATACAAAACATTTTCGCGATAAACCATCATATCTAATTATAACTATAGTAAAAACTGTCCTAAGTCTATTACTGTCACAGTTAACTGTCCCAGATATTAGGCTATTTATAGATATTGAAAAAAAAAACTTAAATAAGAGACTATTTGGATTGTGTAAGCAGCATACGTAGACTAGTGACTCATTTTACCTCAAGCATGACAATAGATGACATTGACCTCAATACATACCATCTAAAGTCAATCTCTATACATAAAAGAGAACATTGACTGACTGACTGATTGACATATCAAACTGCAGCAAAAACCACTGGTCCTAGAATCGTGGAATATTTTATGTGGTTTCCCCTCCGGTCGAAGGCGATCACTAAGAAGGAATTATTCGAAATTCGTTTCTTAAGGGGCTGAAAAGTGGTGAAATATGTTTCATAAGATTCGTCTACGTGGCTCCAACCCAACGGCCTATCGTAGAGACTTTTACTTCAATGTGTGAATCATAAAAAAGCATGTTAGCCCATTTAACAGTTTTTATTTTAAATTCAACCTTTAAGGGGGTGAAAAAAATCTTAATTGTGTTTTCGATTAATTATGAATATCTATCGAACCCTTCGGAATACAGAATTGATTTTTACTTTCAAATAATGCTTACGTAAATATCCAAAAAGCCATTTTAGGATTTTTTTTTTAAATTCGACCCCCAAGCAGTAAAAAGGAACAAAGTGTGTATTGGAACACAATGGCTATCGTTGTGATTTTTACTTTTATCGGTTACTTATAGAAATGACTATGACAGGACTCCAATACGTTTCGAAATTCTTTCAGTAAGGGGGTGATAATACGTGAAACGTGTTTTCGATTATTTTTCCGTGTCATACCGAACCAATCGAGAAATCTAAGTACTCTGTGCTTTAAATTGATGATTATGCAAATAACAAAAATATCATTTAAATATTTTTTCCTATTCAGCCCTTAAGATGTTAATTTGTTTTCGATTCACAATCGAAATATATCGACCCCATTGACATTTATATATCGACGCGATTTTTGTTTAAGATTGATGCGTACTCAAATACCTGAAAATTAATTTTACGAATTTCCGAAATTCCCATTTATGAAGGTGAAAAGAGGTGAAAAGTGATTAAATAAATATGTTTTAAATTAACCGTCGATACATCTTGAACCCAACGGGCTATTGTGTTTTCACGTTCAAGAGACACCAGTTAAGAAGTCTAAAAATGTGATTCAAGATTTTTTTTTTTTCGAAATTCAGACTCTTAGGAGGTGAAAAGGCCTGGAATGTGTTTCAGATAAATCTTCGATATCTACCGAACTCATCGAGATATTCAGTTTATTATATATATATATATATATATATATATATATATATATATATTCAGAATGATGATTAGGTAAGTGGCCGCAAAACGTTTTAAGATTTTTCAAAATTCGAACTTTCAGTACTGTAGGCTACATGGGTTTTGTGTTTTTTAATGAACGATCGATTTCGCTTCGGCTCAACGGGCTATCGCTATGATTTTCACTAGACTCGGATACTTATACAAATATTTAAGATGTAAAATTAGGATTTTTTCAAATTCAACACTTAAAAGGGGCGAAAAGGCACAAAATTTGTTTTCTATCAGCCGCTGTTACTTATCTAACCAGTACACTCTAAAAAATTTGAAAAAATTTAAAATTCAAATATTTTCTTTGTACTTTTACAAATCCTTTAAATAGTACAAATATTTTCTTTGTGAAAACATTAGTTTATAATGTCACAAAGGTGAACTTTGTAACACTACAAAGGAATTCTTTGTACCTATATACCGACATTTCCTGCACTGTATTTTTTTGTAAAATATTACAAGGCACATCTTCGTTGCTGTACAAACTTTTGTAAATTTTAAAAACTGTTCCTTGTAAAAAAACTTAAAGGTGTAGTCTACAAAAATCATAGGTCCACCGGAAATTACTTATGCATAGGGCCCGGTAGTTTTCGCGAAAAGATTTTTGCAGCACTTTGTTTCAGTGCCTTACGTGCCCACCTGCATCTCGGCTTTGTGGTCAGTGATTGGATGCCGTAACACCCAGCGTCTGGAGGTTAAACCCGCAAATTACAGACGTGATGTGACGCAGTTATCCGTGTACTGATTGGAACAGTCAAATTAATAAAGACTCT